>ML431371.1:7600-101084 GCA_005239525.1 Nicotiana knightiana
GCATCACGGATTTGTGTGACATAACCAGCAGCTTTGAGCTTCTCATACAGTTGGTCAATGGGCTCGGCTATGGCGGTGTATTGCTTTGGAGGGCGGCGATCAAAATTGGGACGAGGCCTAGTGAAGTTTTGGTGTGCAGGGGGTGATTGGTAATGGGATGACTGGGAATTATAAGTGTGGTAGACATTAGCGGGTTGTGAATATCTGGGCGAAGTAGGTTGATATGTGGGTGGTGGAGCTTGGTAAGAAGGTGGTGGATCTTGGTAATTTGGTGAGGGTGCTTGGTTTTGGGGGGTTGGATGGTATGTGAGTAGAGGTGTTGGATACGTTTGGTATTTGAGTGGGGACTTGGCTCTTTGTGCAACCATTACGGCTCCCACGTCTCTCGTCTTAGACACACCACCGGACTGTAGAGCCTTGTTAGTGGCTTGCAAGGATTCAAAATTTGTAACCATACCCCTTTTAATACCTTCTTCAATCCGCTCACCCAATTTGATGATGTCAGAGAACTTGTGGCCCTCAACCATCATTAAACGTTCATAATACTGTGGGTCTTGAGCCCGGAAAAAGAACTTGTTCATTTGTTCTTCCTCTAGAGCAGTTATGACTTTAGCGGCTTCGGACCTCCAGCGAGTAGCATACTCGTGAAAGGTTTCTGTAGGTTTCTTCTTCAAATTTTTAATGTAGAACACATCTGGTGCATTCTCTTTATTGAATCTAAACCTGTCCATAAAATCAGATGCCATGCTTACCCAGTTTGACCATTTCTTGGGGTCTTGGCTGATGTACCAAGACAGTGTGTCTCCCTTCAAACTCTTCATGAACAGCTTCATGCGGATTCTTTCATCCTTTCCCACGCCAACCAATTTGTCGCAATAGGTCCTCAGATGGACTCTCGCATCACCATTACCGTCAAACATTTCAAACTTTGGAAGTTTTTACCCCTCGGGCAGTTCGACATCAGGTTGGATACAAAGGTCTTCATAATTCAACCCTTCAATCCCCTTGGTTCCTTCAACACCCTGGACTCGGCTGGTCANGAGGTTCTGGGATGAGTAGTGGAGTGTTATTTGAGTTGTGGCAAGCATTGCACTGCGTAGGGAGAATTTGGTTCTTTGGGGGAGTGGCGTGATGGTGAGGTGCGGGATGATTTTGTTTTCTTGGGATATTTTTTGTAGGTGCGGGGTTTTGAGAATTTGGAAGGTTGTCGTCGGGGACGTTGAGGGATAATGACAAGTTGGCCAGATTCCGGACTTGATCGAGTTCCTCCTGAAACTTCAGCAATTTTTGTTCAAGTGGTGACATGTTCTCATGCAGGACCTGAATACCTCGGCCATCAGTGGCCTCTACCCGTTCAATCATATTCTCCTTTCTGGTGCCGCTAGACTCTTCCATCTTAATTTTGCCTTTGTCTTTGCCCTTAGGAGGACTAAGAAGAGGAGTAGGTGGAGGGCCCTTAGATCTGGTGCGATAGGCTGATGAGGCCAGAATGCACGAACTAACCTTTGTGGAGGGGAGTAAGAAAAGAAAAAAAATAAAAACAAAAGGTAACCAAGTCAGTGAGGATTCTGAAAAGAAATATTGCAGTATTCAAACACATAATGCAGAAATGTAAAGCGCATCCTAAGTTGGGAACCTCTTTGTGCCCGAGGTAGGCCTAGCAAAAAATTTATTTGGAGAACTTAAAATTCTAAATGCCTCATTTTATGGATAAGAAAAATAGACAAATCCCAAAACGGTAGACGAAAAATAAAAGTCACTAATGGTCGTTGGCCTTTATTACATTGATAGATAAATAAAGACACTCATATCTACTTGGTCCCAGAAGGACCTTCCCCAGACTCGGCATTCTTTCTTTCCTTGTTCAGTTTTACCAGCTCGCGAAGTCCCAGCAACAGGTAGGTTTTGGCTAGGTATCCCCCTGCAGCTCCCTCAGCCTTTTGATAATCTTCAACTCTTTCGATGAACTTTTCTTCCAGCTCGACTATACCTCGTTCCAAGTACCCCAGCCTCTTGTTGGCGTTGATAACCATGTCTTTTCATTCCTCGATCAATTTTTTGTTGGACTCATGTATCTTGTAGTGTTCATCCTCACTTTCCTGGATCCTTTTGCGCAGTTGGTTGTATTTTACTTGTGCCTCAGCCCTTTCATCTATAACCCTGTGACCTCGGACGTACCCCAGCTTGCTCTAACCACCCAGATCCTCTTCTAACCAACCAAGATAGAAAGGGGTACAACCGGCGTGATACATGTCTGGCTGGATGGTGTCTTTCTCAAGTATAACCTTGCAGTGCCACAGGTGCTGAGCTTGGCACTTGTGAGGACTGTCATTATTTTGAAATTCAGCTCAAAGATGGCTCATCTTCTCGACCCTAGGGATGACTTTCTTCCTTCCTGCTTGCCTCATAACTCGAAGAGGGACGTAAGGGTATGTCCCCCTTAGACCAATCAATATCAAAAATGATGCGTCTCGGGATCGAATGATGAACTCAACCGTTGGAAACCATTCAAACATCCATTGAACCTGTTCTTTAGTCAAGTTATCAAAAACCTCAACCCATCCCTCAGCATTTTCAGGCTGAGCGAACATGTCAGGGATATAATTCATTTGCTTTGGGTGATGGAAAGCGATGTGGTCATCCCACATTCTGCGGTGAATGTCCTGTCGATATTCACCTTTTTAGAGATGTTCCATGAGCCAGAGTTGAAGTAATAAATTGCAACCTTCGAAATGCTTTGCTCCTTGTTGACACCTTTCTAAGGCCCGATATATGTCTGCAACGATCATGGGCACAATGTTAAAATCTTGCCCATTTACCCCTTCCATTATGGTCTTAGTTACCATGGCTAGCCTGGTATAGATCCTTTCCTTCTTCATCAGGAACACGATCAAACCCAAAAAGCAAACCATAAACACGAACACTCGGCGATGGACGTGTCCCAGAGAGGTGATATCAAACTCGTCATGGTAGGTACGGTATGATTTGTTGTATCCATACCTTTCGTACAAGTAGTCAAAAGGAATGTACGAATACTCCAAACATACCAATTCCACGTCCCTTTTCAGACCCATCATTTTGAGGAAACTTTTGCCTGTGTAGTTCTCAAGCATCAACAACCCTGGAGTTTCCCATACTAGGTTAGCCAGCCCTCCTATCTCTTCTGTCAAAGACGCCATTTCGATGTCCCCAAAGCGGAACACGGACCTTTCACGATCCCAGAACAGGGTAGCAGCCTCTATTATCATTTTGTTAGGCTGGATTTCCAGGAGAGCCGGTAGATTACACAAGTGTTTCCTGATGATAGCTTTGTCGCTAGAGTGCAGATCCTCCCACCAACTCAACAGTCTTGGGTGGATATTGGAGACCATGCCGAATATGGGGACTTCGTGCCTCATTTTTTCTGCAAAGCAAATAAAGTTAGGCCCTTACCCCCACCGGACTCGACTATTTATCGTCAATAATTAGCAGAAAGCATTTAGTTCTCCAAATAAATGCACAGAACGTGAGGGCGTCCGTTTGGGTTTAGGGAAACCCGGTGGAATTTTTGATAAGGCTATCTTAAAAGCTATCGTGCGGATGACACTTTAGCTTGACTAGGTTTGACCATGATGCATGCAATAGTGCAACAGAGTAAGGTTTCTATGGGGTTTTAGACATGTACCCTTGAGCAGACAACTCAAGGGGGAAAGGCACGGAACCGTCGACTGCACCGCTGATCGACTAGTACCGCAAATAAGCCTTTCCGAATTTAGTGGGTGATAATATAGGAAGGTCGCAACCACTCATCAAGCGTTGTTATAGTATTTTGTTTGGCACGAGTGGAGTATAAATGTTGAGCATGATTTATGTAATAATAAGTATTAATACAAGTTGTCATGTATTTGCACGTTAAAGAAAGCGGTAAAAACGGTAGTAATGATTTAAAGCAGTTACAAAAGGAAACAAAGAGACATGTCAGTTTCGTTTTTTTAAGAAAAGTAAATGCCCGAAGTAAATAATTAATTGCATGTAAAGAGAATAGGAAAGGGTGAAAGTATTTAAAATAAAGGCACGAATTCACGAAACAATTTGAAATGGTAAAAGCCTGGATATCCCCAGCAGAGTCGCCATGCTGTCGCGCCCCTTTTTTTCCTCGCGAAATCGGGTTTATGACATTGGTTGGGACAACTCTTTCCTTTTGGGAAAGGGATTTGCATATTTTGAAGAGTCTCCACCGAATGATTTTAATGGTGTGTTAGGGCACCTAAGGGGTTCAATTACAACTACGTTGCTAACCAGAGATTTGGGTAAGGGCTCGAAATTATCCTAAGGGGGAAGGTGTTAGGCACCCCTCAGGATCCACAAGTGTGGTTCCCGGCCAAATGGTTTCGTGAATTTATACAATTAGCAAGCAACAAGTAAAGTCTCAAATAAAAGGGGATTTAAGTCTTAAGCATGCAGATGTTTTAAAGAAACGATAAAGAATATTAGCTTTTGAAAAGGAATAATGAGCTAGCATATAAAGGTGTCCTAGGTTTATAATAATATGGATCACATCAATGAAATACCCGGTAATCACTCGTCGAAGAGGGGCTACACGTGATATTAGCGCACCGGTCATCATATCCATATTCTACCCTTCCCACCCCGTAAGGTTATTAAAACGAGTGTTGGTCTCGACCTCTATTGCATGTTGTTACCCATACCTTCCTATCAGTCCCGGGGGAAATTAGGACTCCTATCCTAAAGGAGGTTCTATGCAGACCCTCAGGTTTTAAAGGTAAAATTCTAAGGCGACAGATAACAAAACAAGTAGGACTGCAGATAAAAGAAAGCATAGAAAACAGATAAAGGCTCAAATATTCCTCCACACACAGTACACATAAGCAGCATGTCTCATACACAATTAAGGTCCATATTAATTCAGAATCCTAAAGCATGGTATCTAGGTAATAACACAAAGACAAATTATTGCATAACTTAGAGAGGAAGTCTTAATCAGGCTTGCCTACTGGTTTTAAGCATGCTGACAGTTAAACATGATCACAAAGACAGTTCTGATTTTATCTTTTTTAGGTTAATTACCTAAGGCTTGCCTAAGTGTTGGATAACATGCAACAGTTATTCAGATTTGTTAATGACTCTAGGTTGTTTATAGCTAATAACATGCGAATTTAGGTGTGAAGATGTACAAAGACTAATTACCAGTTGCTGAGAACAGGGGTTGTTCTGTGTTTAGACTAAATATAGCTAAATGGATACGATCCTATAGCATGATATCTAATGCAGCATGATGCATAATAACTTAACAAGATTTCTAAATGCACATAGAATCATATCATTATGCACAGTTTCAGGAATAGCATAGGTGATAGATTTTTAACGGTTGTTTACCTAGAACAGGATCTCTAAGTGTATAGCATGATGAGACGTGATTACAGCTTATTTATCCTAAGACAGTACTTCTAGTGAAATTTCAGAACATGGGCAGAATCACGCAATAGCAACTTATTTTATTATTTATCCTACAGGCAGGATTTCCAAGCGTAGATGAGATGTTGAATATGCATACATCCTAAGTAGCATGATATCTAATGCATGGCATGGTGTACCTAAACATGGCTGCTATTGCGCATAGAGAGATAATAAACCTAGAAACATGGTCTCTACCCTTAATTATACTACAGCATGCATATCACCTACCCATTTTTCACTATTCGACCCCAGAGTTGCTTACAATTAATTATTACAGGCCATTGAATACGAATTACACAACTGAAATAGAAGGAAAATAAGAAGTTAACTATAGGGAGACTACAGAATAGGCTCAAGTCTCCAGGTCCTCAATGCCAGGTATTATTTCACAACCTTTTCATAATATGGGTGTGTTAGAGTTCCCTAAGGACCACAAGGACTCCCGGGCAGTGCTCACACCCAGATTTCATAGCCAAAATAGAGTAAGTGCAGTGTGGAATGGCCAGCCTCTGTGTGTCAAAGTTCAGAGGGAGCTCAAGGGTCCCAAGGCAATGCTCACACAAGAAGGGCAGAACCTAAATTTCTAAGAGTATATGTGAGGTGCTTTTTATTTTTTTAAAAGGCTTTAAGTAAGAAAACAGTTTTGAGAAACGGTAAGTAAGAAAAACATTTTTGAAGAGGGAAACTTGATTGAAATAGAAGTTCAACACCACACAAAGGACCAGGGTTAGTCCAACAATCACAAACAGGGGTAATGGGATTTGAGGGACAAATACAGAGCATGTGAGGGCAAACATGTAGCAGGAAGACACACATATAGGCATGCAATCAGAAGCTCCTAAGGGTTCAGAGGATTAGGGGTACAGTAAAGTATTAGGTTAGATTAACACCAAAACATCTAAGACCGTGATTAAACTAATGTATCAGTCATAGGCATGGAGATTCACGTAAGAAGAAGGTGCTAAGTATATAGAAACATGCTGGTCATAAACAATTAAGCCTAACTTAACATGCAGAGGGGAGTTCAGGATCCTAAATACATGTTGAATAATAAGTAAAAGCAAATTACAAATACACTGAATTACAACAGTGATAGAAACATGTTGGTTTGAGGACTGAAATCTAAATTAGAACATACCAGTGAAGTGAAGAAAGTAGTAACACAAATAGGAAGTAGGAGATGCACAATAGTTAGCCTTGGCTTGCAGCCGGCTAACTTAGAATAGCAGTAACTAGCACAGAATAGAGAGAGAGAGCAGAGAGTTTTTTATTTGTGAGAGAGAGAGAGTTGAACAGATCAGTCCGTGTCTTTGGAAAATAAGAGGCCTGGGTATATATAGCTTTGAAAATAGTAGTAAATAAGGTGCAGATCAAAGTCAGGCAGCAATTAAAGGAATCAGAATCAATCAGTTTAAGTGCTTCCTCTAATTAAGGGGTTAACTTTCAAACGGTAATGGACATGTGATAAATAAGGAAAGATACCACATGAATGACATATAATACATAAGGAAATATTTCAAACTAATACAAGTAAAGTGCAGATAATTAGGCTAGGTGCATAACATATTAATTAAGGAATGTCATAAGAATCAGCATAATCAACTATGAAAAATAAGGCAGGGAATGATGGAAATCAGCAAGAAACTCTCGAGTGAGGTTCAAATCTCAGGAAATTATCACCAATTAGGGAAAGTATCACGTATGACTGGAACACCACACAGGGAAATAATTTCAGCATATAGAACAAGTAATTAGTCTAGGTTCAGAAAATCTAATTAAGGAAAGGTCTATAAGTATCGATTAACAGTAGAATCAATCAAATAAGGTAAGTGAATAACTCATGGGTCAAAATCAGTAATGTATTACCATAGGATATCAGTGAAGGACACTAATCCCAGGGAATCAGGGACTCGAATAAGGACAACATCAGCTAAATGAAGTCAACACGAATTAAATAGGTAATGGTCAAGAAATCTGAAACCCTAGTAATCACAGTAGAGTCAAATCATATGAAATTAGGGATTCACATGAATTACAGAGTTAACATTGATTTAAGCGGGAAAAGCAAGAAAATAAAAGACATAGATGAACACCATAGGGTAAATTTTCAAATAATCATAAAGCTCATGAGACGCAAGCACATATGCAAACATATTATCAGAGACAAAATCAGGAACTCAAGGTTTAGGACTAAAGACTAAGGTTTTAACACAACAGCTCAGATAAAGAAAGAGACTTAAATAAATCGCTAAAACACAGCATAAATCCTAGGATAACACTGAAGAATCATAGGAAAACCATTTTAAAAAGGGGTTATGAAACAAAAGTTTGAAGATGAAAAATCATTTTAGGGAAAACGGAACAACCTTTGAAAACACCAAAAATGGCTCATAATATGCCAAGATCTGTTATAGATCTAAGAAAATCATAGACTAGTAATTAGGGTTTCACAGAGACAACCCAAAGAGAAGGAGAAACGGCTTAGAAACCACTGGTTCTAGCCGGAATAACAGAATCTTACTCGGACGGCCGTGGATGGTCGGAGAACGGCATGAACAGTCATGGGGTGAGGTGAACCGCTTCAGGATCTCCTAAGGACCTCCAGACAGTGATACCCGGTGTAGGAGGGAGCCATGAAGCTAAGAGGAGTGAGGACCCATGGTTTCTGGCAAGAGAGGTAGCCGGAGAAGACGAGACATCTTCATCGGAGAAGAAGAGACTAGAGAGAGAGAGAGAGAGTTAGAGAGATGAGGGACCGGTGAGAATGAGAGGGGTCGGGGGGGTTAGTCTAGGGTTTAATTGAGGTAATAGAAATCTGGGTCGTTGATCTAATTTGATCAACGGCTCAGATTGGTTTGAAGTTGGATCGGGTATGATATGGTATTGGGCTTGCGGGTTTGGGTTTAATTTAATCATGTGAGTTTGGGTTTAATTGGGGCTAGAATTTAAATAAAATGTGGCTAGCTATTAAATACTCAATTTAAATGTTAAATGCTTAATTAAAATTAGTTAAAATAACTAATAATCAAAATAATGAAATTGGTGATTAAGAAATAAAATAAAAATGGTTAATCAGTATTACAAAAATATAAATGACCAATTATTGGATAGAAATAGCATAAAAATATATGGTTAGGCTATAACCGCAAAATTATTGCAATTATAGCCAAAAGGTGCCAATTTGACCGATTGTGAAATAATTTGATCTTACCAAGGCCAAAAATAATGTATTAAGTCAAGAGATGTCTTTGAAATCTTTTGTAATGCAATTTACAATTAATTATTAGAGATAAAAATACTGGATAAATTAGAAATAAATTTATAAAAATATGAGAAAATTACGGAAAAATAACAATTGTTATGGAACTTGATTTTGAAGGTATATATGCAAATTTAAAAAATAATTTGAGGAAAAATTGGGTATCAACAAGGAAAAGTGTAAAGCACGAAGAGTGATGTCGTGACATTGCTTTTATATTATCATGTGAGGAAGAGTGTAAAGCACGAAGGGTGATGTCGTACCATTTCATATATTTTATCATGTGAAGGAAAGTGAAAAGCACGAAGGGTGATGCCGTGCCATTTTGTTTGAGAGTAAAATCACGAAGGGTGATGTCGTGTCATTTCATTTGAGAGTAAAAGCACAAAGGATGATGTCGTGCCATTTTATTTATATCATTATCCCTTTGTATTATCATGAGATCATGGGATGAAGGTTGTTTCGGTGCAGGTGAAGACGAGGGACATGCATTATATTGTGATATCTTTTCCTTGTGTATACTTTCATGCCTTTACCTTGGACGGTTATTATAGCACATATGTTTCCTATGTGACTTGTCGTTGTTGTTCTGTCTTTGTTCTCTATCTCAATTGTTGTTGCGTTGCGCATGTGTTCTACTTGTTTAACTTGCAAATACCATGCATCCTTCCTATTTTTATATATATAACCATGTCGTATCTAGTTTGTTGACTCTAGTGTAAGCTTTCTACCATGTTAGTCATTCATGCTTTTACTTGTTAGCTTATAAAAGATCATGTGTTCCCTCTTATTTGTCATATCTACATCTATCTCTTCTACCATGCTAGTTAGGTGAAATTATGTTCTTCTTTCCTAATTGATGTCATCATTCCTATGTTTCCTACCTTGTCATTACTGTTATCGGTATTTCTTTCACCTGGTTGGTACTGTTACATGTATATTTGGTGAGGATGATAAATGCAAGAAGGGTCCCGAAGGGTCCGTAGGAAAAAATGGGACTTGGGCGTATGCCCGGAATCGAATTCCGAGGTCCCAAGTCCGAGAAATGAATTTTTAAAAGAAATTGTTTTCTGAAAAAATATAAGAGATTTTAAAAATGAAATTCTATGTGAAACTTGTGGTATCGGGCCCATATCTTGGTTCTGGAGCCCGTTTTAGGTTCGATATAATATTTGTGTCATATCTATAAAGTTTGGAAAGAAACGGACTTCATTAGACGTAATTCGGACCTTAATTGCAAAATTTGATGTTTAAAGAAGTTTTGAGGAATTTCATTGATTTTTGATTTGGTTCGTCTTTTTAGAATTATTTTATGTGTTTTGAAACCTCGAGCGAGTCCGTGTTAGGTTATATGACTTGTGTGTGTGGTTGGACGGGGTTCCGGGGGCCTCGGGTGTATTTCAGATAGGTTTCGGGTCGATTTTCCTCATTTTTCCACTGTCGATATATTTCTGATGTCCCACCCTTTTATGCAATCGCATAGGCTTAGTCGCGATCGCATAGTGTCTACTTGAAATGCCCAATTTTCTTCTATGTGTTCGCCATTTCATGTACGCGATCGCGGAGGCCAGTCCTTTTCTTAAATGTGATTGCACACCCTCCACCGCGACCACGTAGGGTAGTCCCAGGCCCAGTGTCCGTTTTCCCTTATGCGATTGCATTACCTAACTTGCGATCGCGTAACACACTGGACAACAACCCTTTTTCTCCCTTATATGCGATCGCATCCATGGTCCTGCGATCGCATAGAACACTTTGGGTCCAGCAAAATATTTCTTCTACGCGATCGCAATTCACAAAAATATCTGGGCAGAACAGTTTATAATCTCAAAATCGGGGTTAAGACATTTTTAACATATCTTGACTTCTAGAGCTCGGTTTTGGGCGATTCTTTGAGGGTTTTTCACACAAATCGAATGGGTAAGTGTTCTTCCACTAGAATTAATTATATTTCATGAATTAGTTCTTGTTTCCATCATTTAAAGTGTTTTGGGTTGAGGAAGTAGTGGGTTTTGAAAGAAAACTTCAAAAATGTAAAATCGTGATTTGAAAGACCAAATGTTATTGGAATTGGATAAATTTACTATGGGTGAACTCGTATTGGAATGGGTAATCGGAATTTGTTAAAATTTGTCGGGTTTCGAGGCGCGAGCCCAGGGGTCGACTTTTGGGTCAATTTTCATAAATTTGTAAAGTTTGAAACTTTATTGTTCGGGATAGTTCCTTATACATTTTATATGTATTTTGAAGTTGTTTTAGTTGATTGTTAACCGTATGGAGGTCTTTCCGCCCGAGAAGTCTATTTTTGAGTACCGGGTTGTCGTCTTTGAGGTAAGTATCTAGCCTAACCTTGTGTGGGGGAACTACCCCTTAAGATTGAGTCTTCTTTGTTGATTGTAGTCCGTGTATACGAGGTGACGAGTGCATACTCGAAATTATTTGCTAATAGATTGGCCTTTTAGGATTCGTAGGTTCTTCTGTTACCTATGTATGATTTGTAATTGTTACGTTTGAATCCTTGGTTGTTAAATTCATCCTTTCCTGCTTAGATTAGAATTTCTTGATTTTGGATTCCTTTGTTGGCTATTTGATCTTAATTGACTTAATTGAATATCTTACCGCTCTTATTTTCATGCTATACTTGCTTCCTAAAACTGCCAAATTGACTATACTAGTGTTATCTAGCTTTATAGTTGTTTAGTCGTAGTTAGAATATTCGTTTGTTGGTGTCAAGCATGACCGTGAGTCTTGCATTGTGCTTTATATGATTTTTCACTTATGTGCTACTTGGACCTAGTTGATAAACATTTATGTTGTTGGTGTTTTCTTGATGTTGCCTATTATTGGGCCCTTGTTTGAGTTGAGCTTTATTTCGTAAAGTTAATTGCTTAGGCAAGATTGGTTATAGTTGTTTCCCTTGCCGGGATGATGTTGTTTTCATTGTTGATTCCCTTGCCGGGATGGTATGATTTCTATTGTTGTTTATTTTGTTAATGATACTGTTTGCGTTGTTGACTCCCTTGCCGGGATGTTGTGATTTATGGTTCTTATTGTTGATTTCCCTTGTTAAATTGTTGTTTATGTTATTTTAGCACGAGGGGACATACCGTGCTGAGTATTTATTTATTTATTGCACGAGGGAACATTCCGTGCCGAGTGTTTGTGAGGTTATGCATGAGGGGACATTCCGTGCTGAGTGTTTATTTATTTATTGCACGAGGGGACATTCCGTGCCGAGTGTTATTTATTTATTGCACGAGGGGACATTCTGTGGAGTGTTGTGAGGTTATGCACGAGGGGACATTCCGTGCCGAGTGTTTATGCATTATTATTTTCGTTGTTCCTGTTCGCTATTTACTGCACTTGTTTCGGTGAGGATGAGAGTAAAAGAACGAAAGGTGATGTCGTGCACTTGTCTTTGTATTTTTATTTTGTTGTTCTAAATTTGGATATTCCTACTGATCTCTTACTGCATGTATTGGCAAGATATGATATTCCTCCTGTACTGCATGGCAAATTTCTGAGTTACGAGTTCCAGTGGATAAATCTTGAGGAGATTTTGATCAAGGGATTTTATTGAAAAGTATTATTGAAAAAGCAATGATTTTGAAATGATTATATTTGAATGACTTTTCCTCGAAGGTATATTTGAAAAGCACTAATCTTGCCTAAAATGATATTTGGAAGTCTTTTATTGGGAAAGCATCCTTGGGAAGTTTCGTATTTTGAAAGAAACTATGTTTTACGTAATTCTCTCCACTAAATATACTTATATCTACTTTTGGAGAAAATATATTTTCAAAGGAAACTCTTCCATACAAAAATGATTTTATTTGCAAAAGTTTTTCATATGAACTGTTGTTTAAAGATTTCTACTAGTTACGGATTTTAATGGCTAAGGCCCGATGTGAACAAACCGACATGGAGTTGAGTTATTCATGTTCTCTATTGTATTGTGTTCCTTTCGATTCGGCTTGTTTTTCTGTCCATCTTTTCGTGTATTGCTGTGCTGTTTCGCAATTGATTTCTATAATTTCCTTCTGCTTTATATTGTCATTGTCGTAAATTATTCCGTGAAGCCTTAGGTAGATGTAACGTTCGGTCATTTTTATATTCATGTTATTTATTTTGTAGACCAGTGGTTTCTTGACTAGTCCTCGTCACTACCCCACCGAGGTTAGTCTTGACACTTACTGGGCACCGTTGTGGTATGCTCATACCACATTTTTGCACATTTTTCTGTGCAGATCCAGGTATATATTGTAGTAGTTGTGTGGATGATTGCTGAAGAGACTCAAGGTAACCTGTTGCTGCGTTCGCAGGCGTCGGAGTCACCTTCTTTATATTTATTATTCATACAATGTTGTATTTATTTCCAAACAAATGTACTTAGAAGTTCTAGAAGATTCGTAGAGCTTATGACTTATATTACCGGTTTTGGGAAAGTTTGTACGTTCTGTTGAGATTCTATATCGAGACTGTTAGTTTTTCTTTTATTATTGTTGTTATTCAGTAACTATTAGGCTTACATAGTCCCTAAGACTAGGTGCCATCACGATACCCAACGGAGGGAAATTTGGGTCGTGATAGTTAGGTGCCGTCACGACCTGTGGATTTTGGGTCATGACAAGTTGGTATCAGAGCTCTAGATTCATAGGTTCTATGAGTCATGGGCAAGTGTCTAGTAGAGTCTTGTGAATTGGTATGATGACGTCCATACCTATCTTCGAGAGGCTAAAGGGCATTTAAGATAAACTTCCCATCTTTCTTTCGTTATCGTGCAGCATTGATTCATCTTGAAGCATAACTCTTTGAATTCCGTCCACGCATTAGTATGCGTATATGAGCGCTCGATATCGGTTGCGCATCGATGACTTGTGATTCTATGGATGAGATGTGAGATGTGATTTTTGTGTGCTGATGATGGGTCAGTCTGGAGGAATTGAGGCCAGGTTTTGACTGTAGCTTGAGCAAGGGGATTTCGGTTGTGTGAGCATGTGTTTTTGGACTTATACGTCTGGTAGTGTCCCTATGAGTGGAATTTATGGCATAAGAGTGGTTCGATGACCAAATGATGAGTAAAATGTGACTGCGAGCTATGATCAGATGATTTCACTATGACGAGAAGAGTCTGCTTGAGGTGTAAAAAGGACTAATGGGTGCTTGATTTCTGTCTTGATGTGACGTATAATCTCGAGTTATGAGTGTGTTGAAATTTCTTTCATGTTTTTTACTTATGGGACGAATTTGATTCTCATGCCTTATTGATGAGTTCAGACTCAGGAAGATTAGGTGTTGGCATAGTAGTTTTGGCTAGAATCTGAGATTTACATTGGATGGTGTCGAGACTCGCGGTATTTCTATATCATTGTGGATTATACATTTCAGTATCAAGAAGGTGAAGTAAACAACTTTAGATTCACAGGTCTCTTCTGAGTGGGTGCCTCGGTTGTGGTACTTAGGTGTGCTAAGAGGGAATAAAACTGCTTATGGGCCATAGAGCGGTATGGTTTTTATGTTAGTATCTCTTATGGAGAGCTTTGAGGTAAGGATCGTGGTGTTCTCGCAAGGTTGGGTATCAACTTGAGGGTAATTTCGAAGAAACTCGGAGAAATAGGGCAGTTTGATAGTAGGTTGGATCAACACGGTAATGGTATGATTGGTTCTTTGGGCACTTATGATGTGGTGACTCTCCAAAGGTGTTTCATGGAAATGCTCTTGGGTTTTGGCAACTGCGTGGCTTGTTTGAGTTAGAGGGATTCAGTTTGATAGCTTGGTTATGTGCAAATGGATTCCAAAGAGTTCTTGATGATTTTTATCACGGTTCAAGGTGGATATTTCCTACTGGTGTGAGGAACATGTTTCGTATTGGGATTTTCTTCTGGATGAGATGAAATGGAAGGTCTCTAATTGATCGGGTATGTATTCTGCTAGCGACTCAGAGTTGATCATGAGATTCTATTGTTTTTCATATGATGGCATGATAGATGCGGTGTGTTGTATAGGATTGAGATTTGCATGTGCAAGGTCACAGTTCAGTTTGAAGGGAAGGTCATAAATTCTTAGACAACATAGACGGTTTCAGATGTCTAGATGAATATTATTACTACTTGGTATTGCCTGAGAAGGGTGTGCATTTTAGAAGGCGCATTGTGCTTTGACTTACGGATGCTTCATTGGTATTGCGGTTCTATCTTGGTTGATCGATTGCTGATATTCAGATTTTTCTATGTGGCACAGAAGAATTATAGAAGAATTCCTCGTGGGATGATCGTGTATGAGAGATGTGTTAGAACTTCAGGCGGTGGATTTGGGATCAGTGTGGTGATTCGTGTGTTCTATGGATTTGGAGACGGAGAGTTCTCAAAATCAGATTGTTTATTGGTTGTGGACTATGAAAATGTGGCCAAAGCTAGATAGATGATAGTATGTGTTACGGTTATGTCGTTGTGGACTTCTGGAGGGCTATTTGTCCATTCGGGGATGACCGGAGTTGATTTGGGGGCCCATTGGTAGGCTCAATAAGGATGTGTATTATGTATGGGGTCGGATTTGCTTGCTCCTGCACAACTGTTACCACAGGTATATCACTATGTTATGTTATGTTATGTTATGTGTGTTCTCTCTTATGTTATGACGGGTTGTGAGGGTTACATGATTCTTCGCACGCATCTTGTAATTCGTTTTGGGCCTTATGGCGTTATGGGCAAGATGGCCATTGTGATGTAGACTTGCTTATTTCTCCATAGTTGTGCTTGTCTTCCTCAGTATTGTTTGTGCCTAATCATTTTTCCACAGTTATATTTTGTGCACTCTATCATGCTTGATGTTGACACATATGTGATCAGTGAGCCCGAGTATTATGGCTCGATGGGTACCCTATGTGGATTGATATGATGGGATCTGGTTGCGTGCCGCAACGGTACTGTGATGAAATGTAACTCCTTATGCTTATTTCGTGTATTTTGCTTTCACCTTGTTGAAAATAGTTCATAGGAAAATGTTAAAGATTTCCCTGCCTGCTTAACTACTTAGTAGCCTTCTTATTTAACTTTCTTACTATTATATGTCATGTCTGAATTATTACTTGTTGGTGTAAGGGACCGCGTTGTGTGGGGCTCCATATGGTTTATGGTGAGACTTGTCGGTTGGGCTACTTGTATTGGCTGGGACAAGGTTTTCTAGACCTGATATTTGCACTATCGTATTGTGATAAAGAATGTTCGAAAGAATGATACCATATTTTTGCTAAGGATTTGGGCAATGGCCCTGGTCGAAAAAGTAAACTTCTTGGCTTATTGATCACATGAGTGAGTGGTTAAGAGATTCTGCGTGTTTATTTCATCATCGGAAATGTACGAAGGTTTCGAACGAGGTTTTATTGGATATGAGGTTTACTATCGGTACTGAATTTGTCGTTTGGGCAGCTATTGTGATCGAAAATTATTGCTACGAGTATACGGGTTATGTGTTACATCATGTGATTACATCTTGGGTTATGGTTATGACTTGATACAGCTTGTTCAGACTTTCATAATGTGTAGATGCTAGATTCGGGTCTTGTAATAAATTTCGAATGTTGGAAATTTGGTACTAAGGTTGAAGTAAGGATCTTTAATTATGTTGTGTTGACAAGAATACATGGATTGGGGTGACATAGGATCACCCACGGGTATGTGTACGATGACCTCATACAGTTATTTTTGCTGGCTTTGGAGTTACTCTTGGCACGTTTAAGGACGAACGTATGTTTAAGTGGGGCAGTATGTAACAACCCCACCTGTTATTTTGAGCATTTGCATTATGTTCACCTATTTTAAGCCTTTAGTAGATTCATATGATGTACTATGACTTGAGTGAATCGTCGGTTTTGGTTTACAGGTGGTCCGAAGTTGATTTGAAAGAATAATTCTCAACTAGAAAGCTTTAAGTTGGAAGAGTTGACCAATTTTGACTCTAGTGTATTTGACCACAGATCGGAGTTTGATGGTTCCATTAGATTTGGATGGTGATTTTGGACTCGGACGTATGCCCGGATTTGCATTTGGATATTTCTAGAAGGATTTGGCACTAATTGGCTAAAGCTGAAAATTCGAAGGTTTGGAAAATTCACAAGTTTGATCGAGAGATGACTTTGATGATATCGGGTTTGAATTTTGGTTCCGATGATTGAAATAGCTTTGTTATGTCATTTGGGACTTGTGTGCAAAATTTGAGTTCATTTCGAGTAGATTTGATATGTTTCGACGCGAGTTTTTGAAAGTTTGATATGTTTCGGTGCGAGTTTTTAAAATTTGACGGAATTTTGAAAAACACTAATGTGTCTAATTTGGTCTTCATCATGATTAATCACTTATACATTGCCACGACTGTTATTCTTGAGATAATAGGTTCTATACTCGAGTTGTAGATCATTCTTGAGATTTGTTGAAATACTTGAACAATAAGGGTCTTAAGGGTTTATTGATATGTTGTTGGCTTGAAAGTTGTGATTAGGGTTCATTTGAAATATTTGTTTAACCACTCTCCTTGATGTTATTTATGCTTCCGACCTTGCTTGTCATTGATATACATATGCTTGGTGAGTAAGAGTGTAAAGCACGAAGGGTGATGCTGTTGCATTTTTTTTATATTATCATGTGAGGGAGAGTGTAAAGAACGAAGGATGATACCGTGCCATTTCATATATTTTATCATGTGAAGGAAAGTTAAAAGCACGAAGGATGATATCGTGTCATTTCATTTGAGAGTAAAATCATGAAGGGTGATGCCATGCCATTTCATTTATATCATCATGCATTTATATTATCACGAGATCATCGCACGAAGGGTGTTTCTGTGCAGGCGAGGACGAAGGACATGCATTATGTTGTGATATCTTTTCCTTGTGTATAGGTTCATGCCTTTCCCTTGGGTGTTTATTGTCTCACATATGTTTCCTATGTGACTTGTCGTTGTTCTTATGTCTTTGTTCTCTATCTCAATTGTTGTTGTGTTGCCCATGTGTTCTACTTGTTTAACTTGCAAATACCATGCGTCCTTCCTGTTGTTATATCTATAACCATGTTGTATCTAATTTGTTGCACTCTAGTATAAGCTTTCTACCATGTTAGTCATTCATGTCTCTACTTGTTAGCTTATAAAGATCATGTGTTCCCCTCTTATTTGTCACATCTACATCTATGCCTTCACCCATGCTAGTTAGGTGAAATTATGTTCTTCTTTCCTAATTGATCTCATCATTCCTATGTTTCATACCTTGTCATTACTATTATCGGCATTTCTTTCACCTTGTTGGTACTATTACACGTATATCTGGTGAGGCTGAGATAAATGCACGAGGGTGTTGTCGTGCCGTTGGATTTGTTGTCTTGAGTATATTGTCACACTATGAAAGTTATGGATTTATTGCTGTGATTTGCTAGTTATCTCTCTAAGAAAAGTATTGGTCGTGATATTGAGGAATATTAATCGTGGTTCTTCTAGAAATCATCTACTGCTTCGCACAATTGTTTCCTTGTACATTATTCTGTTATGTTCTAGTATGTTTCTATTGCTAGTCTTATGTACAGGTTATATCAGTGAGTATCTTTTAAATTTAAATCATCATCACTACTTTATCGAGGTTAGTCAAGATACTTACTAAGTACATGGGGTCGGTTGTACTATACTACACTTGTGTACCTTGCGTGCAGGTTTTGGAGCGGAGCTGTGGGTGATGTCGAGAGCTGACTTTGAAGATATTCGTGCCTTTTGGATGTGGGTACCACTTTTCCCTGGGTAGTTCTAGAGTTGAATTATGTTTAAGAACATTTCAAACAGAAGTTGAATTTCTTTCATATTCATTTTTTCAATAATCTAGTCTTAGTAACTCAAGTCTTGTACTAGCAGTCCTTGGAATGTTGTTTGGAATTCAAATATATGTATTGTTGATCATATTTATTTTATTAGAATTGTGTTAACTGTTAACTAACTGACCTAATGGGTCGGGTTAGGTGCTATCACGATCTGTAAATTTTGGGTGGCAACATTTAGCAGCCTAAAACGTTAATATGAAGATGACAACAACAACTGTGTTCTACTTTCTTATGTCATTCATTTGAATTATCGATATATCCTTTGTGACTTATGAATCCAATATTAATAGATGTTAGGATAAATAATGATCATGATCTAATAATATATTTTGTGTCTTGCATGCATATATTACTAGAATTAGTCAGTGTTAATGCGTTGGGCTTATACTTAGCAACAATATGATTGAAGGGTCAATTGGTTTTGTGGCTCTTTACAAACTTGACTTTAGTTTTATGACCCTACATCTTTTTTTTACATATGATGAGATTTAATATTACCCGTAAGAGATCTAAAAAGATCATTTTCTTAAATTATAAATTGTAAAGGGACATGATGTTAAATAGCACATGAATTTTTAGTTGCCCGCGAGTATGGAACTTGAGATACTACGAGTGCTTTACTTGTGATTAAAAGTCAATATTGTACTTGGTATCTAATATTATTTTGAAAAACTTGAAGCACACACAAGGTTACTTGTTACTGTATGTCACGACCCAAAATCCATAAGGTCGTGATGGCGCCGGACATCATTGTCAGGCAAGCCAATCATTAATTAAATCGAAATAATTTTCGGCTTAGAAATTTATGAAAAATATTTCCTTGCACTTTACTACATATTAACTAACTAAAAATCTATTAAGTAAAACAATAGTTTAAATATTACATTTTAGCAAATATTTGCCAACACATCCCAGAATCCGGTGTCACAAGTACATGAACTATTTCTAAGAATTTATACAATCATCACTAAGCCTGTCCGAAATACAAATTGGACTAGGAAATTTAAAAATGAAAACAAATACAGAATGAGGGAGACTCTGTCAGCTCCGGATCGCCTCCGGATGATGCAGCTCGCCTAAGTCTCTGAATCCTCCACATTGTTATGAAAGTACCTGTACAATAAAATGCACAGCAAATGTAGCATGAGTACAAAAACAACGTGTACTCAGTAAGTCGCCCGCCTAACCTCGGAGAGGTAGTGACGAGAGGTCAAATTAGACACTTGCTAAAGGTCGATTTAGAATATTTAAGTGCGACACTAAGCATAATTATCCTAGGTAATTTATTAAAAACAGGGATAACCTTATTAACTCCGTTCTCATTTAACACTTTATATCTTCGTTATATTAATAACAATTAATCAACATGGGTGATTTAATCAAATAACAATTAATCAACGGAAGGAACAACTTCTTCCAAAATATTTTAATAACTTTAAATTTCTGTCATTTCAATTGACAACTTAAAATCCCAGGCCAGCAATCAGGCAAAAATCATAGCAACTACGTAGTAAATATCATGCGCAAGCAATGCCGAGGGTCGAACGGCGTGGACCAACAATAATAAATTGTGCACTACCGAGGGTCGAACGGCTCGAACCATAGATGCATCTATCTGCCCCGCTCGCAAATCATACATGCGACTCAGGTGCTCATATGTACACATATCCACATAATAAATCCTTATTTTTATCAAGAAGCAGTTTTTCTCAGGAAAGTGGTAAAAATCCTTCTTAAAAGAACATGAAATATAGTTTTTAAGTCTTTGTTTTGAAACTCATTTGTCAAGTTTAGTGATATTCCATAATACAACCCTACCAGGTATATAATTATCCACAGAGGAATCAATTCTCTTTCTAGATGATTAGGAATATGAACTCTAGTCTTCTTTAGCTATTAAATTACAATTTCAGTTATATTAGCAGTTTAATATTACAGGCAGGATCACAGGTACAACACATAAGGCATTATAGTGGGTCCTAGACTACCCGGACATGGCATAATAGTAGCTACGCATGGGCTCCTGTCACCTCGTGCGCACGTAGCCCCTCGAAGATAATAGCATATACTTAATTAATTCACCTAGGAGGACAATTGCCCCTCACAAAGTTAGAAAGGAGACTTACCTCGCTCCGAGATTCCATAACCGGCCTCCAAGCCTTTCTGATGACTCCAAACGGACGCACAACGCCCCAAAACTATCCAAACAACGACAACCCAATGAAAATATACTCTAACATTGCCACGACTTCCAAATTATAAAATTTCCCAACCCTGCTTAGTGAAATGACCAAAATGCCCTCGAGCCCTCGGGCCCACGTGCTCGGAATCCGAAATCTCTCGAAGATAAAATCTACCCATAGCTCCACTAGTTCAAATATAAAATTTACTCTACGTTCCATGCTCAAATTCGTGGCTAAAAATCTAAATTTCCATTTCTAGGTTTCCTTAAGATTCCCCAATTTCCTACCAATTTCCATGCCTAATCCATGCATATAATCTTGTATTTAACTTAGAAGCATGAACGAGTTACTTACCTTGACATTGCATGAAGAAATCCTCTCTTTGAAGCCTCCCAAGATCCCCTAAGCCATAGAAGAAGTGAAGAAAATGAACCAAGAATCCTTGTTTTAAAACATTCTGCCCAGGTCGATCTTCGCACCTGCGATCCAGTCCTCACCTGCGGCTTCCTTCTCCTCCAGTCGGATCCGCACCTGCGACCCATTGCCCGCATCTGTGCCTTCGCAGGTGCGGAAATTCTAACGCACCTGTGATCCCAGCCAAGCCAGCTCACTCTCGCACCTGCAGCGCCAAAGCCGCATCTGCGGCCAAATCCTCGCAGGTGCGGTCATACCAGATGACAGCAATTCCAGCCTTCTTCAAACTTCCAAACTTGATTCGTTAACCACCCGGAATCCACCCGAGGCCCCCCGGGACCCCGTCCAATTACACCAACCTGTTCCAAAACATAATGCGGACTTGCTCGAGGCCTCAAATCACATCAAACAACATCGAGACCACAAATCGCACACAAATCCCAACTTTATGAACTTAGAAATTTCCAACTTCTACATCTGATATCGAACCTATCAAATCAAGTCCGATTGACCTCAAATTTTGCGCACAAGTCATATTCAACATTACGGACCTGCTCCAACTTCCGAAATCGTATTCCGACCTCGATATCAAAACTTTCACTTCCGGTCGGATTTCTCAAAAACCTTCAAATTTCTATCTTTAGCCAAAAGACTTCAAAATGACCTACGGACATCCAAATTCACTTACGATCGCGCTCCCAACTCCAGAATCACCACACAAAGCTATTCCCAGACTCGGAATCCCAAACGGACATCAAAGTTACTGAAATGCACTTCAAGCCAAACTTAGGAAATTCCTTCAAAAATGCTGACTTCCACATTATACGCCAAAACACTCCTGGGTTATCCAAAACCCGATCCGGACATACGCCCAAGTCCGAAATCATCATACGAACCAGCTGGAACCTTCAAATCTTGATTCGGAGGTCGTTTACTCAAAATTCCAATCTTAGTTGATTCTTCCAACTTAAGGCTTCTGAAATGAGAATTTTCTTTCCAAATCAACTCTAAACTTTCCCGAAATTTAATTCTGACCACGCCCACTGGTCATAATACCTGAAACGAAGCTGCTCACGGCCTCAAACCGCTGAACGACGCGCTAGAGCTCAAAACGACCAGTCGGGTCGTTACATTGTATATGGTTGACGGTACATTCCTCATAATCGACTTATGATATTCAGAGAAGTGATAGCGTCAATTATGTGCTTGAATTAATTTTCGTAATTTATTTATTCAAGATAAGAAATGTTATATGAATAGTATTCTATGACCCTTCTCCGAAAGAAGAATTGGTTGTAGAGAATAAATTAAACTATTACGATATTCGTGAGACGTTCCTAAAATATGTATTGGTCCATCACATGAACTTATACTTTATTGTATGATGTATAATTATTTTCTCAAATCATTATTTTAATAATTTAGGTATTTTTTAAATTTCATAAACAACCCTCTAAATGACTTAAATACCCTATTATAAATGGTTGTCTCCCTCTAGATGATATTTTTTCTATAAGGGTGCATTTAACCATTCGCTGATTCGCACCCGTTGAGATTGATTCACTTTCAATTTGATATGTCAGGTTATAAAAAGGCCCGATACTATTTTGCCCAAAAGATACTATTTTAGCCAGAAATTAATTAATAACGTAAATGTACATTCAAATAAATACTATATAATAGATATATATTTTCAATAACTATCATCATTCTAATTTTTAACACAATATTAAATTCTGAAAAATCTTTCATATTTAGACGAATAAATGCAAAAAGAATATATTGCATAAATTGGGTTAAATTGACGGATACAACGATTAAAATTTCCAAAGTTAAATGATGCAGTTCATGATAATTCACCAAAACTTGCATGCACCTATCTTTAATGTATAATTACTTACTCAAATCAGGTTTTTAAAATATGTTTATTCATTAATAAAATCATATATTACTTAACATACACGTGCAACGCACGTGCCAAGAAACTAGTCATATTAAAAGCACGGAGACTTTTAGCGAAATATTATTCGTCATTTTTACCCTTAAACAGTACAATTCACATTGGATAACATTGTCATTTAATTATTACCCTAATATATTAAAACTTTAAAAAACATACAACTTTTACTCTTTCATTAGTTGAATTAGGTAGAAAGTTTAATATTTAGAATTTTAATATGAGTGGCCTTTATTTCCTTGTAGGTAACTATAATTTACTCAACGTATTGTAGTGAGATATTTGCTTCTTCTCAAATTTAGCTTTTTTCTTTTCTTACTTTGTTATAATTAATTTAATTGTTTGAAACAAACTTAATTAAATTATCAATAAATTCATTAGTTACAACTTAATATCATTGTAATCAATAAATATATAAAATCTACCATATACTAGTTATCTCTTAGTTTTATGCCATCTATGTAGTTAAATTTGAGTATCCTATTCCTAATCATACAGAAATTAATTATTATACTTAAGTTAGTAAAGCATATCTATAAAGATTTAATACATTGGTGATTCTGGTATGAATTTAACTTGTATAATATTTGTTATCTTTTATAATATCAGTAATTAGTAACCCGGGATAGTTATTTGATAATATTTTTAATATAATTATTTTATTTATCAAGAGATTACATGCAATTGTCTTATAAGTTATATGATTATGCAAATTTTCTACACCAATACGTAGAACTTAAACTTAATATAAGAGTATGATATAAAGGGCACAATGAGATTTGTTGATAGTACAATTTTTTAAATAAAATATATAGTAAATTATTTTCTTTAAATTTTAAACTTACAATGAATTGATCTATATTTAAGGAAATTATTAAGATAAAAAAGTCAACATATGTTTTATTTCACCTTTTCAACCCTTCCTGTTTTTTTTTTCTTGTTTAAATAAGTTTTTGTTTTACTTATAATAAGGTGACATTAGTTATCTTTGTGAAGCCACGATAAAGAGTTATTTTTATTGTATAAAAAAAAAATTTGAATTGTGTGGTAAATAAGTTTTTCAGATAGTAAATATGTAACAACCCGACCGGTCGTTTTATTTTTTAGAACCCTATTCCCCTAAATAAGACTCTCCATATGTGATTTTACTAATTTATAACTTACGGGAATGGTTAGTTCGAGATTTGGAAGGGTTCGAGTTGAAATTGGAACACTTGGTTCCTTAAGTTGGCCTTAAAATGTTAAGTTTGACTTCGGTGAACGTTTTGAGTAAACGACCTCGGAATTGGGATTTGACGGTTCCAATAGATTTGTATGATGATTTCAGACTTGGGCGTATGCTCGGATCGGGTTTTGGATGATCCGGGAGCGTTTTGACGCCTAATATTGAAAGTTGGTTATTTGAAGGTTTTTTAAGTTCTTTAAATTTGGTTTGGAGTAGGTTTTGGTGATATCGAGGTCTGAATAAAACTACAAGAATGGAATAGTTCTGTAATATCATTTAAGACTTGCACGCAAAATTTGGTGTCAATCCGAGTAGTTAAATACGTTTCGGCGCTTTGGTAGTAAATTGAAGAAATTAAAGTTCATATTTTTTATTCAATTAGTTTGGGGTGTGATGCTTAGTTTTGGAATTTTTTTTGGGCGTTTTGAGAGTTCGAGCGAGTTTATTTTATGATTTCAAAACTTGTCGGTACGTTCGGGCGGGCCTTGGGGGCCCCAGGTTTTAATCGGACGGGGCTCGGACCAAGTTTAAACTTGGAGTAGCTGTTGAAGCTTCAAGCTTCTAGTGTAATCGCACCTGCGCTTGGACAGCCGCAGGTGCGAGCTCACAGAAGCGAGCACTTGATCGCAGAAGCGGCCCAGTAGGGGCTGCCCAGCCATCACAGAAGCGCAATTAAGGCCGCACCTACGAAGGTGCAGGTGCAATGGAGATGTTCGCAGCAGCAGGGACAGGTCGCAGGTGCGTTGGGAAAGCTGCAGAAGTTGTCTCGCAGAGGCGATCAGCTGGGCGCAGAAGCGGGAAGGGGCCATTAGGCAAGGGCCGCATCAACGATGACTTTTCTACAGATGTGGAGCCGCAAAAGCGGCCAAATCTCCGCATGTGCGAAAATCGCAGAAGGCAGAACCTCATTTAAAAGGGACTTAGTCATTTTTGAGCTCATTTATTTCATTGTTGGGCGATTCTTGGAGCTCTTAGAGAGGGAATTTTCATCTAACACTTTGAGGTAAGTAATTTCTACTAAATATGAGTCAAATATATAGCTTACGGGTATATTATAACATATAAATTAGTGAAAATTATGGGTTTAGGTGAAAATTGAGGTTTTGATAAAAATTAGATTTAATCATGAAATTCATTGTGGAATCTAGTAAAAATCATATATTTGAGTTTATGAGGTTATGCATAACAACTTTCTTCGAAAATTTTCGAAATCCGGGCACGTGGACCTGAGGGTGGATTTTAGGGATTCTTCGAAATAGGCTTGAGAAATGACTTTGATAGCTAGGATAAGAACTTTGAACATGTATTGATCATTTTATATAATATTTGACTACTTTCGAGTCGTTAGCACCGAATTGAGGATTTGTACACATTCTTGGACCGGAAAGTAGGCCTTGAGACGATGTAAGTCTCTTTTCTAACCTTGTAAGGGGGAAATAATCCCATAAGTGAACTTAATCAATATGTACTTTCATTTGTGGGGGCTACGTACGCACGAGGTGACGAGAGTCCGTGTGTAGCTACTATTCATGCTTATGTCCAGGTAGATTTAGATTCACACCATGCTTTGTTGATATTGTTGCTTGTTTATGCTTACTAACTGTCAAGAATAAAGCTGAGGTTGAGGATTTCTATATTTTAAAAGTTCCTAGTTGAATTTCTCATTTGAAAAAAATTGAGGAAGATTATGATAACTTGAGAAAATCTATATTCAATCACGTCGCAAATTTATTTCGCGAGCGGGGTAAATTTTCACTACTCTCATGGAGCGGGCCATTCGCCTCGGCAGGCTAATAGATGCATCTTCGTATCGTTCAACCCTCGGCAGTGCAATGTATATGTATATGTATATTTGGATAGGGTAGCACATCCATGGCATAATTCGTGCGTAAAGATATTGGAAGCTCTTTTATATTAATATATTTGCATTGGCTTGAGAGGTGAAATGGTTAGATGAGGGAGTGACTTGGATCCTAGTTGCGATAAAAGGATTGTTTATTTATCTTCCTGCTCTGAGTTATATTATCATTTTTATATAGCATGTTTAATTAGAACTTCGTATTATTATATTACTGGCCCATAGTAAGTATTGAAGTCGACCCCTCGTCACTACTTTTTTGAGATTAGACTAGATACTTATTGGGTAAATGTTGTTTATGTACTCACGCTACACTTCTGCACTTGATGTGCAGGATCTGAGGCAGGTGAATCTAGATATCAGTCCGGCGATCACGCTTGACTTCTAGTTCGAGACTACACGGTGAGCTGCCCTTCCGAGCCGTTCTGCAGCACCCAAAGTCTTTCTGTTATTTTTGTTCTGTCTATTTTATTTTAGACACTAGAGTAGTAAATATTTTGTGTATTCTACTAGTAGCACATACTCTTGTGATACCAGGTCTTGGCACATACACTAGTAGACTCTTGGTTTTGGTTTTATTTCATTGATCATGATTGCACTTATTAGCTTTCGTGTTATTTATTTCTTTAAATCCATTACTTCTTGAATCTTTTTAAAATTTAAAGAAAGTTTGATTATTTGGAAAACTCTTTAAAAAGAGAAATCACATAGTTTGCTCATTGTTGGCTTCCCTGGCGACGACGCTGGTGCCATCACAGCCTAAAGAAATTGGGTAGTGACAAAATACTTATTTTAGATTAATAATTTTTATTGTAATGTACTAGATTCTTAAACAAGCTCCTCTGAGATAACACTTTAAAATATAGTTTAAATTTATTCCATCTTAAATCTTCAATGATTGTATATTCTTGTTGAAACTGAAAAAGAAATATAATAGCATGTGAATTAAAGTGACAAAATTATGAAATCGAAATAAATTTCAAGTTGAACATATCAACATGATTAAGGATTTCTTTACGAGAATTTTGTTTATTGAGTTAGCTATATTGTCATGACCCATTTCCATATCAGGTCGTGATGGCGTCCTACAACATTACTAGACAAGACAACAACGAATAACTTAATAACATTCCTATTTTTAACAAATTTCCCAAAAGTGATTTTTCGTAATATAAAAGATTTGATGAGAGACCGATTTAAATTAATAAGTGAATCAAGTAGAAATGTTTAGAACCATAAGAATAGAACCCAAAATAAAATCACAAGTCTACTAGTACATGCCAAGATCTAGTGTCACAAGTATATGGGCAACTTCGTAGAATATACAAAAGATGTATATCCTACTGTCTGAAAAGAGAAAAGACAGAAACAAAATAAAAGAGAGACTCTGGCATGGTGCTGAATGGATCGGAAGGGCAGCTCACCGTGGAATCTCTAACCCAAATCAAGAATGCACACCGGATGGATATCCAGATGCACCTGCCTCAGATCCTGCATATTTAAGTGCAGAAGTGTAGCAAGAGTACATAAAATAATATGTACACAGTAAGTATCCAGTCTAACCTCGAAGAAGTAGTGATGAGGTGTCGACTTGACACTTACTAAGGCTAATAATAATAAGTCAAATCATAACTAAGCATGGATTACAACAAATATACTAAACTCAATAACAAGAGATGATAAATAACCTTTTCACAATTATTATTCCCAAGAGTTAACATACGCAAATAATGTTGAGATCGTACGGTCCGAACCAACACAATAATATTTAAATGTGCACTACCGATGGTCGAACGACGTGAACCATAGATGCATCTATTTAACCTTCCGAGGCGCTCGGCCCGCTCCACAATAGAAAACACTTAAAAGACACAAGTTTTTCAATAAAAGTCAAGCGTTTTATTCATAACCTCAAATAAGTGAAGACTTATCCTTTTGGAATTCTTTTACAATTTATAGAATTATGATTTAAGCAATTTAATTGACAAGCAAAGGCGCAATTATTTCAAGTATAGCATGTTAGGGGTCCTAGACTACTCGGACATTAGCATGAACAGTAGTTACGCACGGGCTCTTGCCACTTCGTATGTACATAGCCCCTCACAAATGGTCACATGTATTAGTTAATTCGCCTATGGGGAGATTTCCCTCTTACAATATTATAAGGAGACTTACCTCGTCTCAAAGTCCACTTCCCGATTCAAGAACGTGCTCAAACCTCCAAATTTGGTGCAAAACGACTCGAAACTAGTAAAACATTATATAAATTAATCAACCTATGCTCAAAATTTCATATCCCCACTATTAAAGTGATTACACAACCCAAAAATGCAAGATTCCTAAAATTTACCCCCGGGCCCACATGCCTGGATTCCAGAAATTTTCGAAGAAAGTTGTTACCCATAACCTAAGGAATATAAATATATGATTTTTACTAAGTTCCATAAACATTTTCGTGGTAAAATCCTATTTTTATTAAACCCTAGGTTTTTCATCTAAACTCATGATTTCTACCAATTTTCATATTAAAATCTACCCATAATCTATGTATTAAACTCACATTAAGTAGAAATTACTTACCTCACAAACTACGCCAAAATTCCCTCCTTAAAATCTCTCTAATCGCCCAAGAGTGGACGAAAATGTGATAAAAATGGCCTAAGTTCGTATTAAATGAACCCTCACTGCCCAGCGACTTTCGCACCTGCGGTGCCTTGGCCACATCTCCGGTCTCGCACCTATGAGGCATTGGTGCCTTGGCCGTTCTGTGGTATCGCACCTGCGGCTAATACCTCGCAGGTCCGCTTCTCCCTTGCCTGGCCAAGGCTCCACTTCTGCGGATACAAAGGGCCGCATCTGCGAGCCTTTTCGCTCCTGCGGTCACGCAGGTGCGCCCAACCTTCCGCATATGCGGTTCCTGGGCAGCCCTTGATTCCTCACTTCTACGGCTCGTGGATCGCACCTGCGGCTGGCCAAGCGCAGGTGTGATTATGACAGACCAGGGGAGCTTCAGCAATTGCTTCAGCTCCCAATCTGGTTTGAGCCTCGTCCGATCGACACTCGGGACTCGGGACCCTGCCCGAACATACCCACAAGTCTCGAATCATAATGTCATGACACGAATTTTCCACCGTCGGGACCGTGATGGCGCCTAACATTGGACCCGCTAGCCAAGCCAATGTTAATGTTTATTTACCGTATTCATTTATTTTTAACAGATAACAGGTGATGTACAAATCAGCGGAAATAAAAGTGCGAAATAAAACAAAGTCTAACAACTCGTTTATACACCATTACGAAATTTATAATACTAAACCCAGAATTTGGTGTCACAACTTCACGGATTGTCTATGAATACTACATATAAAGGCCTGAACAAAATAAATACATCTGTCCCAGAATAAAGAATAACAGAGTGGAAATAAAGTAGGAGGGGACGCCAAGGCCTGCGGACGCCTGCAGGACTACCTCAGAATCTCCAAATGGACTGAAGGCAGCCTCCTCACTCTAAGGTCCGTAGGGTCCTGTACCGGGATTTGCACAAAAGTGCAGAGTGTAGCATCAGTACAACCGACCCCACGTACTGAGTAAGTGTCGAGCCTAACGTCGGCAAAGTAGTGGCGAGGCTAGGACACGACAACCAAATAAACCTGTGCAGTTTAATCATGTACGAAACAAAACAATAATAATGACAAGAAATAAGCAACTAGATACCAAATAAGGAAAGGGAAAACATGCTAAAGGGAGAGAGTATCAATTAATGGGAATAATGGGGTAAAGCAACAAATTAAACATCAACTTAAACTATAGAAATAGTAACACAAAGAAAACAAGTACATGGCATCACCCTTCGTGCTTTACTCTCATCCTCAACAAACAATAAATAGAATGCATGGAATCACCCTTCGTGCTTTTACTCTCATCATCACCATAATTCAATAGAAATGGCACGGCATCACCCTTCGTGCTTTTACTCTCATCATCACCATAATTCAATAGAAATGGCACGGCATCACCCTTCGTGCTTTTAAGTTCATAATATGGCACGGCATCACCATTCGTGCTTTTACGCTCATCCTCATAATATCATACACGACATCAGCCTTCGTGCTTTAACACTCATCCTCCCCATACATCAAAGAAAATGTCACGACATCACCCTTCGTGCTTTAACACTCTTCCTCACCCAAACAAATCAATAACAACAATCCGGCAAGGAAAATAAATAGTACAATAATAATAAAAGACATAACGTCCCGGCAAGGGAGCCAACAGTAGAATCAATGTCATCCCGGCAAGGAAAACAACTATAACCAATCTCACATAGTTACTTAACTTCATGTAATAATTCTTAACTTGAACAAATACTCAACAATGATCAATACCAAAGAAATACCACCAACATGGATAATTATAAAATTAAACTCAAGTAATGTTTGATGAAAAATCAGATAAATCACAATATTCGACTCACGTGCATGCTTGACTCCAACGTATAGATACTCGTCTGCGCACCTATACGTTGCACATTACACTAACACGTAGAAAATAAGACATCATACCTATTCCCACAAGCTAAGGTTAAGCCAAATACTTACCTTGGATTCCACGACCAAACTCAAGCCTCAATTACCGCTTTCCCATTAGAATTCGCCTTTGATTCAATTGTATCTAAACATAATTAGCTTAATAATATCAATAAGTGCTAAGTAATTCAACCCCAATGCTTAATTATGAGTTTTCTATCATTCTTCCAAAAAGTCAAAAATCGACCCCGGGCCCGCTTGGTCAAAACACGAGGTTCGGACCAAAATCTGATCAACCATTCACCCACGAGCCCGATTATGTAATTAGTTTCGGAATCCGACCCCAAAACGAGGTCTAAATTCCAATTATACAAAAAAAAAACCCTAACTCTACCCAAATCCCCAATTTGCTACCATTAAAACCCTAGAAATTTTTATAAAAGTTGATGAAAAACATTAGAAAGTTGAAAGAAATTAGTTAATGGACACTTACCTATGATTTGGGAAGAAAATCTCTTGAGAAAATTCGCCCTAAGTCTTCTATTTTTTTGAAGATTTGAAAAAGACAACGGTTGAAGCTCTAACTTAAAACACACTGCCCGACCCTCGCACCTGTGGTGCTTGGGTCGCACCTGCGCTTGCGCAGGTGCGGAAAATTGGTTGCACCTGCGGAAATGGGCAAGTTGGGCTGGACCACACCTGCAGCTGAAGGTCCGCACCTACAAGCTCGCACCTGCGCCCTAGGCTCGCAGGTGCGGGCACACCAGAACTGGTGCACCAACAGTGATTTCCTAAGTCGAAACACCCCGAAACCAATCTGAAACTCATCCGAGCCCTCGGGGCTCTAACCAAACATGCACACAACCTTAAAAACATCCTACGGACTTACTGGTGCGATCAAATCACCAAAACAACATCATAAACAACGAACTTAGCATAAAAATCAAAGGAAAATCTCAAGAAATTTCAAAGTTTCAAATTCACAACTGCGGGTCCGAATCACGTCACATGACCTCTGTTTCTTACCAAATTTTACAGGCATCACTCAAATACCATATTAAACCTGTATCGGGCTCCAGAACCAAAATAAGGGCCCGATACCATCAATTTCAAATATGATCAATTTCCAAAAACTCTTATATTTTCAATAAAACAATTTCTTTCAAAAATTCATTTCTCGGGCTTAGGACCTCGGAATTCAATTTCCGGGTATACGCTCAAGTCCCATATTTTCCTATGGACCCTCTGGGACTGCCAAATCACGGGTCCGGGTCCGTTTACCCAAAATGTTGACCGAAGTCAACTTAAATTCAATTTAAAGGCAAAATTAGCATTTTTCTCAGTTTTTCATATAAAAGCTTTCCGGATATGATCCCGAACTGCGCACGCAAAACAAGGTGAGATAAAAGAAGGTTTTCAAGGCCTTGGGACACAGTTTTGACTTATAAAATGAGAGATGACTTTTTGGGTCATCAAATTCTCCACCTCTAAAACAAACGATCGTCCTCGAACGGACATAGAAAAGTACATGAATCGGGAAAAAGATGGGGATATCGGCTCTGCATATCGGACTCGGACTCCTAGGTAGCTGCCTCAGCAGGCTGACCTCTCCACTGAACACGAACCAAAGGATAACTCTTCAATCTCAACTGACGAATCTGCCGATCTAATATGGCTACCGGCTCCTCCTCATAGGCCAAATCCTTGTCCAACTGGACACTGCTGAAGTCTAACACATGGGCTGGATCACCGTGATACTTCCGAAGCATAGACACATGAAACACTGGAAGCTCAGCTGATAAATTTGGTGGCAACGCAAGTCTATAAGACACCTCTCCCACTCTATCAAGGATCTCAAAAGGATCGATGTACCTAGGGCTTAGCTTGCGCTTCTTCCCAAATCTCATCACGCCCTTCATGGGCGACACCTGAAGCAACACTCGCTCTCCGACCATGAATACCACATCACGAACTCGGCGGTCGTCATAACTTTTCTGCCTGGACTGAGCTGTACGAAGTCTATCCTGAATGATCTTAATGCCTCATAGAGAGCCATCTGAATGCTCGACTGATAGTTGTTGTTGTAGTTAAACTCCACTAATGGGAAGAACTGATCCCAAGAACCTCCAAATTCAATGACACAGGCTCGTAGCATATCCTCCAAAATCTGAATAGTACGCTCGGAATGTCCGTCCGTCTGAGGATGAAACGCTCAACTCAACTCTTATGCCCAACTCACGATGAACTGCCCTCTAGAAATGCGAGGTAAATTGCGTACCTTGGTCAGAAACAATAGACACAGGCACGCCATGAAGATGAACAATCTCCCTAATGTAGATCTCTGCCAATCTCTCCAAAAAATAGGAAAGTGCCACAAGAATGAAATGCGCTGACTTGGTGAGCCTATCCACAATAACCCCTACTGCATCGAACTTCCTCAGAGTCCGTGGGATCCCAACAACGAAATCCATGGTGATACGCTCCCAATTCCACTCAGGAATCTCAATCTACTGAAGCAATCCACCAGGCCTCTGATGTTCGTACTTAACCTGCTGACAATTCAAACACCGAGCTACATATTCCACAATGTCCTTCTTCATCCTCCTCCACCAATAATGCTGCCGCAAATCCTGATACATCTTTGCGGTGCCCGTATGAATAGAGTACCGGGAACTATGGGCCTCCTCTAATATCAACTCACGGAGTCTATCCACATTGGGCACACAAATAAGACCATGCATCCGTAAAACTCCATCATCACCAACAGTAACCTGCTTGGCACCATTGTGCCCCACTGTGTCCCTAAGGACACACAAAATAGGATCATCATATTGTCGATCTCGAATACGATCAAATAATGAAGAGCGAGTAACTGTATAAGTTAGAACACGGCCGGGCTCAGAAACATCCAATCTTATGAACCGATTGGTTAAATCCTAAACATCCAAAGCAAGAGGTCTCTCCCCGACCGGAATATAAGCAAGACTACCCATACTAGCTGACTTCCTACTCAAATCATAGGCCACCACATTGGCCTTCCCCGGATGATATAAGATGGTGATGTCATAGTCTTTCAACAACTCTAACCATCTCCTTTGCCTCAAATTTAGATCCTTCTTCTTGAAAAAATATTGCAAACTCTTGTGATCCGTGAACACCTCACATGACACGCCATATAGATAATGCCTCCAAATCTTCAGCGCGTGAACAATGGATGCTAGCTCCAAATCGTGAACTGGATAATTCTTCTCGTAGATCTTCAACTGTCGCGAAGCATATGCAATAACCTTGCCATCCTGCATCAACACTGCACCAAGTCCAACCCGAGATGCATCACAATACACAGTATATGGCCCTGAACCTGTGGGCAAAACCAACACTGGCGTCGTAGTCAAAGCTGTCTTGAGCTTCTGGAAGCTCGCCTCACACTCCTCTGACCACCTGAGTCAACCTGGTCATCGGGGCTGCAATAGACGAAAACCCCTCCACAAACTGACAGTAATAGCCCGCCAAACCCAAAAAAACTCCGGATCTCTGTAGCTGATGTGGGTCTAGGCCAATCCTTGACAGCTGAAATCCTCTTAGGATCCACCTGAATACCCTCTGCTGATACAATATGACCCAAGAATGCAACTGAACTCAACCAAAACTCACATTTCCAAAACTTAGCATATAGCTGACTGTCCCTCAGAGTCTGGAGAACGACTCGATGATGTTGCTCATGATCCTCCCGGCTGCGGGAATAAATCAGAATATCATCAATGAATACAATCATGAAGGAATCCAAATAAGGCCTGAACACTCGGTTCATCAAGTCCATGAAAGCTGTTGGGGCATTTGTCAACCCGAATGACATCACTAAAAACTCATAATGCCCGTACCGAGTGTGAAAAGTTGTCTTAGGGACATCAGATGCCCTAATCCTCAACTGATGGTAGTCAGATCTCAAATCAATCTTCGAAAATACTTGGCACCCTGAAGCTGATCGAACAAATCATCAATCCTCGGCAACGGATACTTATTCTTGATGGTAACCTTGTTCAACTGCCGATAATCTATGCACATCCTCATTGACCCATCCTTCTTCTTAACAAACAACACATGTGCACCCCACGGCGAAACACTAGGCCTAATAAAGCCTTTATCAAGCAAGTCCTGCAACTGTTCTTTCAACTCCTTCAACTCTGGCGGGGCCATACGATATGGCGGAATAGAAATGGGCTGAGTTCCCGGAGCCAAATCAATGCAAAAGTCAATATCCATATCGGGTGGCATACCCGACAGGTCTACAGGAAACACCTCTGGGAACTCACGGACAATGGGCACAGACTCCATAGAAGGAACCTCGGCACTAGAATCACGAACATAGGCCAAATAGGCCAAACACCCCTTCTCGACCATACGCCAAGCCTTCATATATGAGATAACCCTGCTGGAAGAATGACCAGGAGTCCCTCTCCACTCCAGTCGAGGCAAACCCGGCAATGCTAAGGTCACGGTCTTGGCATGACAGTCCAGTATGGCATGATAAGGCGACAGCCAATCAATCCCTATAATAAAATCAAAATCTATCATATCAAGGAGTAGAAGATCTACACTGGTCTCAAGACCACCAATAACCACTACACACGAACGGTAGACACGATCTACCACAATAGAATCACCCACCGGTGTAGACACATATACAGGAGTACTCAGAGAATCACGAGGCATAACCAAATAAGAAGCAAAATAAGATGACACATAGGAATATGTGGACCCTAGATCAAATAAAACTGAAGCATCCATGCTGCAAACTGAATCTATACCTGTGATAACCGCATCGGAGGCCTCAGTCTCAGGTCTGGCTGGAATAGCATAACATCAGGGTTGGGCCCCACCAATATGAACTACATCCCTGGAACGGCCTCTTGCTGGCTGACCTCTACCTCTAGTATCCTGACCTCCACCTCTAACTGCCTGACCTCCACCTCTAACACCTCAACCCCCACCTCTGGCTGGCTGAGCGGGTGGTGGAACACCTGGTGCGAAAACTATGGCACGAGAACCCTGGTGCTGAGAACTGATTGAGGCTCTAGGGCAATATCTAGCAATGTGCCCCTGACCACCACAAGTATAACAAGCTCTCGGCTGTTGAGACTGTTGGCCTTGAAACTGCCCCTAACGATCTGAATAACCACCCTGGAAACTTTGGAGCGGCGATGCACTAATAGGAGCTGGTGGTGCACTGTAGGGCAACTGATCAAAATACTGCGTATGAGAGCCACGGCCACCTGGAGCACTACGAGAAACCTGAAGTGCTTAATGAAACGGCCTAGGAGGATGGCCCCTACCAAAAGAATCCCTGCCTCCAGATAAGGCACCACTGAACCTGCCAAAATGACGAGGCCTCTTGTCAGACCCCTGACCACTCCTCTGTGATAGAACCATCTCGACTCGTCTGGCCACACTGGCTGCATCCTGAAAGGAAATATCACTCCCTGCTTCTCTAGCCATCTGCAATCTGATCGGCTGAGCTAGTCCCTCAATAAACCTCCTCACCCTCTCTCGGTTGGTGGGAAGTATCATAATAGCATGATGGTCCAAGGTAATGAATTTGGTCTCATACTGAGTGACGGTCATAGAACCCTGTTGGAGACGCTCAAACTGCCTCCGATAATCCTCTCTTTGAGTGATAGGGAGAAACTTCTCCAGAAACAAATCGGAGAACTGGGCCCAAGTCAAAGGCGGTGATCCAGCTGGTCTAGCCAAAAAATAATCTCTCCACCAAGTCTTGGCACGACCTGACAGACGAAAAGTAGCAAAGTCGACCCCATTGGTCTCCACTATCCCCATGTTACGTAGATACTTGTAGCAGCTATCCAAATAGTCCTGGGGATCCTCTGAAGATGCACCTCTATAAGTAGTAGTAAACAGCTTGGTGAAGCGGTCCAACCTCCACAAAGCATCAACAAACATAGTTTTTCCATCACCGGTCTGAGCCACAATACCCAGCTGAACTGCCACAGCTGTCTGAGGTGCGAGAGTCTGAAACTAAGAAGCTAACTGCTCTGGAGTGCGAGTAGCGGGAGTCTGGGCTCCTCCCCCAGCCGTAGAGACGGTTGATGCTGTAGGAAGTAAACCTGCCTGAGCAACGCTCTCCATGAGGCCCACTAGACGGACCAGAGCATCCTGGAGTACCGGGGTGGCAATGAACCCCTTGCGAACCTGAGCTGGTCCAACCGGGACTGTCTGGGCAAGAACCTCATCAGCAAACTCTACCTGAGGCTCCGCCACTGGGGGCTGCAGCTCTAGGCTGAGCTATGCCCCTGCCTCAGACTCTAGCACGACCTCGGCCTCGTACTCGTCCTCGGCCCCTCGTAGGAGCTGCAATAAGAGACTCGGGATGCTGATCAGAGGATGAAGAAGCACGTGTTCTCGCCATCTACGAGAGAATAGAGTAGAAATTCAGTTAGTTTTGAGAAATCAAATTGCACGACAGAGAAGAATAGATGTGAAGTCATTCCTAAATTCTGCAGCCTCTAGGGGGATAAGCACAGACATCTTTGTACCGATCCCTCAGACTCTACTAAGTTTGTCCGTGAATTGTGAGACCTAGGCAACCTAGTGCTCTGATACCAACTTGTCACGACCCGAATTTCCACCCTCGGGACCGTGATGGAGCCTAACATTGAACCCGCTAGGCAAGCCAACGTTAATATTTATTTACCTTATTCATTTATTTTTAACAGATAACAGGTGATGTACAAACCAGCAGAAATAAAAGTGCGAAATAAAACAAAGTCTAACAACTCGTTTATATGCCATTAGGAAATTTATAGTACTAAACCCAACATTTGGTGCCACAACTTCACGGACTGTCTATGAATACTACATATAAAGGTTAGAACAAAATAAATACATCTGTCTCGGAATAAAGAACATAGTGGAAATAGTAGGAAGGGACGCCAAGGCCTGCGGATGCCTGCAGGACTACCTCGGAATCTCCAAATGGACTGAAGGCAGACTCCTCACTCTAAGATCCGTAGGGTCCTGTACCGGGATCTGCACAAAAGTGCAGAGTGTAGCATCAGTACAACCGACCCCATGTACTGAGTAAGTGTCGAGCCTAACCTCGGCGAAGTAGTGACGAGGCTAGGACATGACAACCAAATAAATCTGTGCAGTTTAATCATGTACGAAACAAAACAATAATAATGACAAGAAATAAGAAACTAGATACCAAATAAGGAAGGGGAAAACATGCTGAGGGGAGAGAGTATCAATTAATGGGAATAACGGGGTAAAGCAACAAATCAAATATCAACTTATACTACAGAAATAGTAACACAAAGAAAACAAGTGCACGGCATCACCCTTCGTGCTTTAATATCATCCTCACCAAACAATAAATAGAATGAACGACATCACCCTTCGTGCTTTTATTCTCATCCTCACCATAATTCAATAGAAATGGCACGGCATTACCCTTCGTGCTTTTAAGTTCATATTATGGCACGGCATCACCCTTCGTGCTTTTACGCTCATCCTCATAATATCATACACAGCATCACCCTTCGTGCTTTAACACTCATCCTCACCATAAATCAAATAAAATGGCACGACATCACTCTTCGTGCTTTAACACTCTTCCTCACCCAAACAAATCAATAACAACAATCTGGCAAGGAAAATCAACAATACAATAATAATAATAAAAGCTATAATTTTCCGGCAAGGGAGCCAACAGTAGAATCAATATCATCCCGGCAAGGGAAACAACTATAACCAATCTCACTTAGTTACTTAACTTCACGTAATAATTCTTAACTTGAACCAATACTCAACAATGATCAATACCAAAGAAATACCACCAACATGGATAATTATCAAATTAAACTCAAGTAATGTTTGATGAAAAATCACATAAATCACAATATTCGACTCATGGGCATGCTTGACTCCAACGTATAGATACTCGTCACCACACCTATATGTTGCACATTACACTAACGCGTAGCAAATAAGACACCATACCTATTCTCTCAAGCTAAGGTTAAGTCAAACACTTACCTCGGATTCCACGACCAAACTCAAGCCTCAATTACTGCTTTCCCTTTAGAATTCGCCTCTGATTCAATTGTATCTAAATATAATTAGCTTAATAATATCAATAAGTGCTAAATAATTCAACCCCAATACTTAATTATGAGTTTTCTATCATTCTTCCCAAAAAGTCAAAAATCTACCCCAGGCCCGCTTGGTCAAAACACGAGGTTCGGACCAAAACCCGGTCACGCATTCACCCACGAGCCCGATTATGTAATTAGTTTCTGAATCCGACCCCAAAACAAGGTCTAAATTCCAATTATACAAAAAAAATCTAACTCTACAAAATCCCCAATTTTCTACCATTAAAGCCCTAGAAGTTTTTATAAAAGTTGATGAAAACCATTATAGAGTTGAGAGAAATTAGTTAATGGACACTTACCTATGATTTGGGAAGAAAATCCTTTGAGAAAAATCGCCAAGTCTTCTATTTTAGTGAAGATTTGAAAAAGAAAACGGCTGAAGCTCTAACTTAAAACACACTGACCGACCCTCGCACTTGCGGCTGCGCGGAAAATTGGCCGCACCTGCGGAAATGGGCAAGCTGGGCTGGGCTGCACCTGCGACTGAAGGTCCGCACCTACGAGCTCGCACCTGCGGCCCTAGGCTCGCAGGTGCGGGCACACCAGAACTGGTGCACCAACAGCGATTTCCTATGTCTAAACACCCGGAAATCAATTTGAAACTCATCCGAGCCCTCGGGGCTCCAAACCAAACATGCACACAACCTTAAAAATATCCTACAGACTTACTCGTGCGATTAAATCGCCAAAATAACATCTTAAACAACGAATTTAACATAAAAATCAAAGAAAAATCTCAAGAACTTTCAAAGTTTTAAACTTCACAACTACGGGTCCGAAACACGTCAAATGACCTCCGTTTCTTACCAAATTTTACAAGCATCACTCAAATACCATATTAAACCTGTACCGGGCTCCGGAACCAAAATACGGGCCCGATACCATCAATTTTAAATATGATCAAATTTCCAAAAACTCTTATATTTTCAGTAAAACAATTTCTTTCAAAAATTTAGTTCTCGGGCTTAGGACCTCGGAATTCAATTTCCGGGCATACGCCCAAGTCCCATATTTTTCTACGGATCCTCCGGAACCGCCAAATCACGGGTCCGGGTTCGTTTACCCAAAATATTGACCGAAGTCAACTTAAATTCAATTTTAAAGGAAAAATTAGTATTTTTCTCAGTTTTTCATATAAAAGCTTTTCGGATATACGCCCGGACTGCACACGCAAAATGAGGTGAGATAAAAGGAGGTTTTCAAGGCCTCGGAACATAGTTTTGACTTATAAGAGAGATGACTTTTGGGTCATCACACATAAAATGAACTCGCTCGAGCTCTCGGAACGCTTGAAACAACATTAAAACTACGAATCGCACTCCAAAATCAATTGATTCAAACTTATGAACTTCAAGTTCTTCTATTCACTCAAAATGCGCCGAAACGTACTTAGACTACTCGGATTGATACCAAATTTTGCGTGCAAGTTTTAAATGACATTACAGAACTATTCTCGGTCTCGGAATTCCATTTGAAACTCGATAACATCAAAATCCGCCCCAACCCAAATGTAAAGAACTTTAAAATTCTTCATGAACCAACTTTTGATATTAGGAGCTGAAACTTACTACTCTATAGGTACGCGGGTTGCACGTGTACCATATATCAATGGGTAAACTTTTTAAAATAAATTGCATAGATGTTATATGAAAATTTGTGTTTGAGTAATAAAAGAGAACTGTATGTTCATAGATGAATATTGATCCACTTTTTTACAAAGCCAAAAAACAAGTTGGGCTACCATCCTTTTCTTTTCTTGTTACATACAATTTAATATACCACGTTAAACTATGTATCTAAATCTATATTATTATAAAAGCATGAATAAAATATTTGATTACCAAAATAATATTTTAATATTAAGCATAATAACTCATAATAAAAGGATATAATCGAATTTTAGACATTGGCCTTGTAATCCTATTAGTTTAGGACATAATAGTACAAGTTAGAAATTCTACATGATTATATTTAGGAATCTTATTAGTATAATTTTTTTTGGGAATAGCTATTAGCCTTGTAATCTTATTACTTTTAGGATATACTTCTTAAAAAATTTCTATTACTATTTTAATTTGAAAACGTATTATTGTCCAAATTCATTTAAAAAGAGGAGAGCCTATATTATTATAAAAGTACGAATACAATATTGATAGGCCAAATAGCTCTAAAATATTAAACAGAAGAACTCACATGGAAAGAACATAACTGTAATAATTTATTTTTTCGGACTATAATAACTTCTATGTTAATTAATTCTTTTAATATTCAAGATTTTAAAATTAATACAATCTTGTCTATTAAACTATATTAAAAATATGTAGGAAGTTTTAATAAAATCAATTTCATAAGAATCCTTCATATTGGTAGTACATTACGACTCTATAATATTCAATACAAAAACAAAATAAACGAACTGCATAAAGCGTTGAAATTGAGAAAAAAAATTCCCACGATAATATATTATTATATTATATTTGAACTGCTTTCCTATTCAAATAATAGTTTTTAGTTATTAATTTTTCGTGTAATATAGAAAATATACCCAATTATTAAAGAACAACTAAATTCTTTTTTAAGAATATAAATGTGTGAGAAAAGAAAGAAAAATATTGGTAAGAGCCAATACCACTAATGATTTTGCAAACATAAAGATCTAAAATTGGTATGTCATCGATCTTTTTTCTCTTTAAAAATAAAATTTAGTGGATAAAATTATAATCACGGTTAAATATTCAAACATGGGATGAACTAATATTAAGATTCTAAATCAACAGAAAATAAATTATATTTTATGTTAAAACCAAATAATCAAATCTTTCAATTATATTTAGCATCCAATTATTATTTTTTAAATTCATCGTATGTGTAAAGTTATTTTTCAAGTTAAAAAAAATCTTAGGGTACATAAATTTATTCCATAAAAGAGTGTTAGAGATTTAAAAAAATTGATCACAAGTAAAAAAAATTAGTATAATATTAAGAAGGCCATACAAGTGTTTGAGGAAGCACAATTAAAACTAAATCCTGAACAAGCATAAGCTTTCAAAATTATATTATAAAAAATCGACTCTGGTATAGCGGGATTATCCTTTGTAGATGCCTCCGGATGAATCGAAATAATATTCCAATGTCATGCATTACTTGCAAATGTCAGAGCAAGAGACATGATATTGTTAGCAATAAGAATAAGTGGTGTATCAGCAACGATGTTATTATGAGTTCGTACAACTCATTTTAGATTTGATATACCCTTCAAATAACTGAAATAACCATCACAATGTATTAAATCAGAGCAATAGTGCTAAATTTACAAGGAAAGCAAAAGTGATAATACGAGACAAAGCCCACCAAACTCTACTCGACTATCACTATATCTTCGATAGTCAAGATCTAGTGTATGTAAACACATTAGTTAACTGCTACATCTATCATTGTAGAGACCATATTTAAGAAGATTCACTGAAAAGAGTGAAAACAAAACTGAGAAATTAACTAAAATAGTAGTGTGTCCAATAAATTAAACTGAAAACAAAACAACCCTAAAGTAAAACCTAATGTTTCTGAATCCAAAGGACTATTCACTCTCGTAGACGTCCAAAGCATAGGAAAATTGTCCAGATTCCCATCCCTCCTTCATTGTTGCATCTTTTGAAGTAAACTGCCAAAGGAATCTCACACAGGGCTTAACAATAAAGATGAAACACCATAACCATAAGAATAACCATACGAGTACGATGCCCATCCTTCCGTCAAGTTCATATTGATACCAATCCGTCCTCCGCATGCACCAATTCTTCATAAGAAATAGCACTATTCATCTTATTATTGGTTGTCTTTTAGAAGTAGCGTTTGGAAAGGAAAAGGATTGTTTAACGCCAGCAGCTTAGGATAGAATAACATTTTCCTTTTTTCTTTTGGTAATTTGCGCCTTAAGGAGACGCTGCCTTTTACTCCCTCCGGTCCAAAATAAGTGATTTTTTGACTGTTTTCACACAGATTAAGAAATCTACCGTTTAACATTAATTAGCAATGAACTTGACCATATTAACCTTTACTATCTCACATAAACACATACTCCAACACTATTTACTCCGAGGGCAATGTAGAAAAAAATAATTAATTCGTTCTTGAAATCTGGAAAAATCACTTATTTTGGACCACAAAAAAAATGGTCAAAAAATCAATTATTGTGAACAGGAGGGAGTATTTCATAACAAAACAGAGGTTAGGACTAACCCCTGCCGCTTTTCAAAGCTAGCATATACAGAGAAAAAAATTAACAGTTCAAAAACTCCCAAAAAGATTATTAGATAAGCATATTCCTTCTTTGTTTGTGCCTTATGGAGGCTGTATCTTGTATATCTAGAAAGTTCCTTAACATCATAAAATTGCCTCTCATGTTCTTCTATGCTCCATTTTGCCAATGCATCTGCAACCTGATTCGCCTCTCTATAACAATGTTGAACTATATTGGCTGTTTGAGATGGCATTTGAGTAATAGCATCTATAGAATTTTGAAGTTGCCAAGCAGAGTTGCTCTTTCCCTTTTCATGTTTACAATAATTAGGGAGTTACTTTCCAAGATAATGTTTTGGAATCTATGAGAGATACACCATTGTAAACCATAGATTATTGCCTTTGCTTCAGCTAGATTACTACTGCCAATTCCTAGATATTTAGCAAAGGCCATCATAATTTTGCCGTTGTTGTCTCTTATAATTCTTCCTGCTCCAATAGAGTCTACTGAATTGTGACTTCCATCTGTATTGTGTTTTATCCATCCCATTGGAGGTCTGATCCACTTCACTATAATACATTCAATCTTGTGTGAGCTGCTCATAATTTGTTTGGTGAGTTTCTGCCATTTCCATATCCACTTTATACGGTAGAAGATCTGGTGAATAACTTTGACTTTAGATACTTTTTTCTTCTTCCCATATCTGTTGGCACATCTAGCCTTCCATATCTCTCATAAAAAAAATATAGGAATCTTTGTGTAAGCCATTTTTAGGCTTTACAGTCCCACCATTTTATCATTTGAGTTTTGATGGAACCTGGTTTCCATGGAATTACAAGAGGGATTCCAAAAACATTCCATATAATTCTGGCCAAGTCTCCATCAAGGAAGGTGTGATGAATAGCTTCATCTTTGGCATCAGCACAACAACAACACTTGGTATCCACCTCAATACCAATTCTACTAATGATATTATCACATGGAAGCTTGTTCCTTAGCATTTTCCACACTAAGAAAGACATCTTGAAAGATGTAGATTTGTGCCAAATATTATAAAGAAAATGGTCTGGTTCTTTGTGTTGTCTGGTGATATCCCATGCTGAAGAAGTAGAGAAATTTCTATTAGCAGTAGGCATCCAAATAGGTGCGTCAGGACAATGTGGACTCCCAATTGGTATGCTAAGAATAATTTCAGCTAAATATGCAGGTAAGTGTAGGTGATCAATGTTCCAGTGTCCATTATCAATTAGATCTTTGACTGTTTGATGTCTGCTGGTGCCATTGAGCTTTATGACAAGAGCAATCGCTCCAAAACCTGTCCAGTTGTCCTACCATAGGCTTGAAGAACCGGAGTTCACCTTCCACATTATTTGCTCCTCAGCTTTGCCAAAATGCTTTGCCATCCATGAGATAAACCTGCCCTCCATTTTATTTCCACGGGATGATCCAATCTACAGCATTTTGTTTTGAGAAAGTTGGCCCAAATACAGTTACCAGTTCTGAATCTCCACCATCTTTTCATGGCCAATGTATCACTAATATCTTTTAGTCTTCTGAAACCAAGTCCACCTTATTCAATTGAATAGCACATTTTTGCCAATGATGTCTCTTCTTTTCATCACTTGATCCCCAGAAGAATCTAGTCATATATCTTTCAATTTGGAGAAAAATTTCATTGAGAGGTGTCATAGCAGCTAGAAGGTAAATTGGTTGATTGTAGTACATGTTTGATGAGAATGGCTTTCCCACCAGCTAATAATAGTAACCACTTTAGTAACAGCATCATTGAAGGTAGATATTAGTTTCCTACCAACATATATAGGACATCCAAGATAAATAAAAGAAATTCTTTGTGCTTATATCCAGAGATATTAAAAAACTCTTGTCATCATTAATTATCTGCCCAGAACATTTGGAATAATTCTTTAAAACATGCTTAAACAGGTTAAGAGAAAGTTGATCCCCAGAAGTGAATATGATAAGATCATCCGCATAAACAAGATGTGATATTTGAGGTCCAAATCTTGGCATTGAGAAGCCTGTATACATGTGATTTTCCTTGAGACCATTTAACATTCTTGATTATACCTCAGCACCTAAAATAAATAGCGCTGAGGATAAGGGCTCACCTTGTCTCAGTCATCTAGTAGAGTGAAAAAAGCCTTTTCTGGTGCCATTGAACATGATTGAATAACAAATATTTGAGATATATCTCCAAATCAGGTCTACCCATATTTCGAAGAACCCATATCTCCTCAATACAGCCATAATGAATTGCCAATTAACTCTGTCATAGGCCTTTGACATGTCTAATTTGATAACCTGTTAGGAAACCAGAATTTCTCCTAACTGTAATCAGTGAATTTGCAATACAGAGAATAGAATAAGTTCTACAGAGAAACAAACAACAGTTAGAACATTATTACACCTAACAACCAAGGTATTTTGAGGAACCTTAACCTCCAAATCTACCAGAGAAAATACCACAGAAAATAAACTACATGTCTTCCCTTCTTCCTAAAATAATATAACACAAAATAACTGCTTGAACTGCTAGTTAACTTCTAGGTAACTACTACCAATATAGATACATAATAATAAATAAATAAAATAATTACATTTAAGCCTTATTTTCACCCTTCTTTTTGCGGTTATAGACCCTAGTAACAGCAGGTCTAACAATACCCGCCCCAACAAGTTTCACCTTGTCCTCAAGGTGAAAATGAGGAAATTGCACATCAATGACTTCATAAGATTCCCAAGTGTTCTCAAAGTCTGGTAAGTCCTTCCCACTTAATCAAAACTTCTTGGGAGCCATTCAAGAGTGTCCGACAATCCACTACACTTTCAGGTTGCATTTACATTTCAAGTTCTTCAGACAAGAAAGGAGGGAGCTGCTGAACTGGAGTAGAATCCTTCACAGCACACTTTAGCCAAGAAACATGAAATACGGGATGCACCCGTGAATGAGGGGGTAAATCAAGGCGATAAGCAACTTCACCAATTTTGCTCAAGACAGTATATGGCCCATATTAACAAGGACTTAACTTATGATTAACCTTTGTAGAAAGGGAGCGAAGCTTGAAAGGTTGCATCCGAATATAAACCAAATCACCAGGCTGAAATACAACTTCACGACGCTTAGCATCAGCATAAAGTTTCATTTGAACTTGAGCATGGGCCAGATTCGCTTTGAGTTCATCCAGAATTGTGTTGCGAGCAACAAGCTGCTGGTTGACCTCTTCGACAACAGAAATTTCATCAATGAACCTCAACAAGGAAGGAGGATCTACTCCGTATAACGCTCTAGAGGGATTCATCTTGGTAGAACCACGATAAGTGGTATTAAACCAAAATTCAGCCCAAGGAATCCATTTTGGACCCTATTTTGGATGTGCCCTTACAAAACATCGTAAATAAGTCTCCAAGGAGCGATTGACAACCTCGGTTTGACCGTCGGTCTAAGGGTGATAACCTGAGCTTAATTTAAGGTTAGTGCCGGACAATTTAAATAATTCCTGCCAAAATTGGTTGATAACAACTCGACCTCGGTCTGAAACAATAGATTTGGGAAAGCCATGCAGTCGTACAACCTCACGAACAAACAGCTCAGCAACACTCTTTGATGTATATGGATGAGATATGAGAAGAAAATGGCTATATATGGTGAAACGGTCCACCACACTAGTATAGTATCGTACCCCATTACTTTTGGTAATCCACTGATGAAATCCATAGAAATATCATCCCAAACTTTGGTCGGAATAGGCAATGGTTGCAGCAAGAAAGCGATAAGGGCTTCATATTTGTTCTACTTGCAAACTTCACAACTAGCCACGAAGTTTTGTACATCCCTTTTAATTCCATTCCAATACAACACCTGTGAGATACGCTTGTATGTCCGAAAAAAACCTGAATGGCCACCTGTAGGTGAGGAGTGAAATTCTTTAAGGAGCATAGGAATGTGTAATGAAGAACGGGGAATGACCAACCGACTTTTGAAAAATAGACAGCCATTTTTTAGAGCATAATTCGGTTGTGAAGCTGGATCTCGAAGCAAATCTTGTGTCACTTGACGAAGTTGATCATCTTGTTGAATTTCTGTGACAAGATCATCCAAGGTACTGTTGTGTAAAACAGAAAAGGCCATGAAATGAAACTGGCGGGACAAGGCATCAGCTGCCTTATTCTCACAACCTGGGCGATATCGAATCTCAAAATCAAATCCCATCAACCTGCTGACCCATTTTTGTTGCTCTTCAGCCATGGCATGCTGGTCCATGAGAAATTGGAGACTTCTTTGGTCCGTTCGGATAATGAAATGTTGACCCATTAGGTAATGACGCCACTTTTGTACAGCTAAAACAATAGCTATTAACTCTCTCTCATATACTGATTTAGATTGTGCTCGAATAGATAGTCCTTGGCTAAGAAAAGCAATGGGTTGTCCTTCTTGCATTAAGACTACTCCAATCCCAAATCCTGAAGCATCATTCTCAAGCACAAACACCTTGTTAAAATTCGGTAGTGCCAAAACCGGCAAAGTGACCATAGCCTGTTTAAGTGAATCAAAACCTAATTGAGCTTCGTTATTCCAACTAAAAGCAACTTTCTTGAGCAATTGCGTGAGTGGCCTGGCTATCTTTCCAAAGTCACGTACAAACTTTCTGTAGTAACCAGTAAGTCCCAAAAATCCTCTCAAACCTTTAACATCTTTGGGAATTGGCCAATTAACCATACTTGTTATCTTGGAAGGATCTGCTGAAATAATATGTCCCAAATACTCCAGTTGTTGCTGACTAAAATGACATTTTTTCGATTGACGACCAAGTTATGAAGTTTTAAAATTTGTAGCACCTCCCGCAAATGATCCAAATGAGTAGCAAAATTTGCACTATAAACTAATATGTCATCAAAAAAGACCAATACAAACTTATGTAAGTAAGGATGAAATATATCATTCATCAAGGCTTGAAAAGTAGATGGAGCGTTGGTCAGTCCAAAAGGCATGACCAAAAACTCATAGTGGCCTTCATGTGTACGAAAAGCTGTCTTTGCTACATCCTCCTTGCAAACCCGGATTTGATGATACCCGGATCTTAGATCCAATTTCGAGAATATAGTGGCACCCCAAGCTCATCTAATAACTCATCAATTACTAGAATTGGAAATTTATCTGGAATAGTAATCTTATTAAGGGCCCAATAATCCACGCAGAATCGCCAACTACCATCCTTTTTGCGAACTAGCAATACTGGACTAGAGAAAGGACTTGTACTTGGTTGGATGATACCAGCTACTAGCATTTCTAGGACTTGTAATTGGTTGGATGATACCAGCTACTAGCATTTCTCTTACAATTCGCTCAATCTCATTATTCTGGTAATGGAGGTAATGATATGGACGAATATTGGGTGGATTGGTTCCTGTTTTAAGTTGAAGCCCGTTTGGTTCCTCGAATAACGTTCCAAATTCTTCAAGTAATTTCTGCAAATTCAAATTCTCTTGTTCTTCCCTTTTTGTTAACTCATTCAGATCGACATAATACCCTTCTGCTTCTTTTTGCAAGGCTTTAAACAGATTTTTGGGTGAAGCCACCGATTTGCACAATGAGGGGTCGCCTCGAACAACTCGTGTTTGCCCCTCTATTTCAAATTTCAGCGTTAATGTTTTGAAATTGGCTTGGATATCCCCCAAAGTCACTAGCCACTCGATTCCTAACACTACATCGGCACTGCCCAAATAAAAAAGAAAATAATCCTGTATTATCCGCATTTTATCAATCCACAATTCCACTTCTTCGCATCTTCCCATGCTTTTTACATGATGTCCATTCCCCACTTCTACAAAAAATGTCTTTGTTTCTGTTTGTTTTAACCTTAATGCTTCAGCAACTGTGCGAGAGATAAATTTTGTTGATGCTCCGCTATCAATCAACACAATACCTTCTTTCCCAATATTGTTCCCCATACTTTCAAGGACTTTTTTGAGGTAAATCTTGCAATAGAGTGCAAAGACAACTGCATTAACTTTTGTGGTTCCAGCTGTCCTGGAACATTTAATTGGTCTATACCTGCGCTTATTACTTCCTCCGTTTGCTCATCTGTGCCTCCTTCTTGGTCATCCTCTACTGCCACAATAAGTAGATTTAACTGTTTGAAATTGCACCGGTGATTAGGGCCATCTTTTTCAACGCAACGAAAACAAAGCCTTTTTCTCAATTTATCTGATATTCTGCAGCAGATAGCCTTTTGTATGCTCCTCCACGCATTGCAGAAGTTTCTGGCGTTGCCGGTACGATTTCTCGTTGCTTTTGCTCATGAAATTGTCGTGGTACTGTTGTACAACTGTACGTGTACTGTTAAAGGGTGTTGTGTCTACACGCACATGAGGACTTGTAGTGCTTTCTGTTCGGCTGTTGTCAGTCACAGACCCCTAGGAAGTGCGATACGCATATGTCTTGGCAAATGTGCTTGGCTGAGAGCCTAATTCTTCTCTTCAATACCCTGGCTTTGGTCCATTATTTGGGTTAGTGTTCCCTATTTGCCAAGACGCAATTCTGCTTTGATCTCCTCTCGCAAACCATTGATAAAAATTCCAATCAAAACCTCATCGTCGGCATCTTTCAAGGGTGTTGAGAGTAGTTCAAAATTTTCTCTATATTGGGCTACGCTTCCAGTTTGTCGCAACCCTATCAAAACTTTATATAAGTTCCCCAACTGTGATGGAGTAAATCGTTGGAGTATGGCTACTTGAAACACATCCCATATGACAACTGGAGTTCTTGTCTCCCACCACTGGAACCAATTTAAGGCTCTTCCTTCAAGACAAACAGCAGCAACCTCCAATTTATCCTTGTCATCAATGCCATTGAAATGAAAATAACTCTCTGCTCTGTTAAGCCACCCATATGGATTATCACCGGAGAATAAGGGTAATTCTAGCCTTCTAGGACGTGTTTCATCACGAAATTATGGTTGAACCCCCTCGCGTTGTCTATTGCCTCCCTGATTGCCGCTATTTTCTGCCATCATTTCTGCCTCTTTAGTTGGATCTGCCTGATTTGTCGGATTTCCCTTCATATGTCGAAGAATTTCAGCATCATGTTCATCCTTTTTTTGCATCCATTCCCGTAACTAGCCTAGGTAATCCCGTACTGCCCCAATCTCCTCTTGTACTTCATTCATTGTTTTCTCTAACCCTTCAATTCGTCCTTCCATTCTGGTTGAAACCATTAAGGCTATGATACCAAAAATGTTAGGAAACCAGAATTTCTCCTAACTGTAATCAATGAATTTGCAATACAGAACAACACTTCAACTATTCTTTATTGCCACCAACAAATAAAAAAAGTTCTACAGAGAAACAAACAACAATTAGAACACTAATACACCTAACAACCAAGGAATTTTGAGGAACCTTACTGCCTTAGAAAATACTACAGAAAATAAACTGCATGTCTTCCCTTCTTCCTAATATAATGTAACACAAAATAACTTCCTGAACTGCTAGTTAACTGTTAGGTAACTACTACCAATACAGATACATAATAAATAAACAAAACAATTACATTTAAGCCTTATTTTCACCCTTCTTTTTGCGGTTATAGACTCTAGTAACAGCAGGTCTAACATAATCACATTTTCACCCTCTTTTTTTTTTCTGATACCATGTGTTATCTCTTGAGCAAGTATAACATTTTCAGTAATCAGCCTTCCATGGACAAAACCTGATTGATTCTCTTATATGAGCCTTGGAAGTATAGAGGCAAATCTATTGCTCAAAATTTTGGAAATAACCTTGTGAGAAAAATTGGAGAGACTGATTGGTCTCATTTCAGAGTAGGAAGAGGGGTTTTCCACTTTAGGAATGAGAACTATACATGTGCGACAAAAGAATTTTGTAAATTGAGATCCTCTAAAGAACATATGGATCAGCTCCATGAGGTCTTTTTTATAATAGCCCATCAATTTTGATAAAAGTGTCCATTCAAACCATCGGGACCAGGAGCACTGTTAAAATTAAGTTCGAACACTGCTTGTTTAATCTCATCGTCAGTAGGAATAACAGTGAGGGAGTCATTGTCCTATTGAGTGATAACTTGATTAATACAATCCAGATATTGTAGATGTGGGCTTCCATCTTCTTTGAAAAGCTTTTCGAAGTGTCTAACAGCTTCTTCCCTAATGTTTTTGTCTCCATTTAACCAATGGCCCTCTTGATCTTTGATTCTATGTAAAGTGAGCCTCCTCCTTTTATCATTGATAATACAATGAAAATATTTGGTGTTAGAGTACCCTTCATCTAGCCACCCTATGTTAGCCTTCTGTTTCACTTGGTGTACATTGCTTGAGCTTTATGCATTTCTTCTCTTGCCTCAATCTTGTTGTCATCAATGTATTGTTCTTCCAAAGTCTGCTTCTTGTTTTCCCATTCTTTGACATGATTGTGAAAATTCCCATTTTGTTCTCTGGACCAATTACTGAGTTTTTTGCTAAGAATTTTCAACTTCTGATGGAACTTCCACATGGAGTTGCCATGAACAATCTCCTGCCAACTTTCTTCCACAATGGCTCTGAAATGAGGTTGTTCTGTCTAAAAATTAAGAAATTTGAAATATTTCATACCTTGAAATTCAGTATTAGAGCAAACTAACATTGGAGTGTGATCAGATCATGTGCTTGCTAGACGTTCTACACTGATTCTCGAAAACTTTGCAGTCCACTCTTGATTGATTAGAACTCTCCATCATTTTCCTCTTGTAATGTTTTTGTCATATCAAGGATTTACATTTGTACTTACAATTATCAAATTTTCAGATGAATATAATGGGAATGAGGTAATTAGGCAATTTGACATAAATACTTTATTTAGAGGTCAATTATTTCTTGTCAGAAGATGTCCGTAGGTTTAAACGGAAATTTTAAAATTCGAGACAAGATACAATTTGATTCCCGAAATCAAAATCAAAATCGGGGAAGAAAATAGCTTACCCTATCTAGGAAATCAATCATTTACTTATCTACAACTTGAGACTAAAAAAAGAAATCCACACTTTATAAGCTATACGTAAGTATTCCTCAAAATTTTCTCATAATTGAGAGATATTTTTATATTTTTATTTTCTTGAATTATTTTTAGCCGGATCCCGGCATCGTATCCGTATCCTCAAATCTTAGAATTTACATTTTAAAGGATCCGACCTCTAGATCCGCACCCGTGTCAGACACTCGAGACCGTGTCCGAGCAACTTAGATTAACACCACGAATAGTTTAAGGCTGTAACTAATAATCCGTGTCAAGTTTAGGGGGATGTTAAGGTATTTTGCCATACAGGTATCTTCAAAATGTCCTTGATGTTTACATCAAAAAGCAGTAGTCATATTCAATAGGTTGATAGAAACCACCAAATCCCATTCCCTCATCATTTCTGATTCCAACCCAAATTGAATCTCTCATATGCTTAGAAAGATCAATTTCTACAAGCACTTTAGCAAAATTTGGTCTAGATTTGATTTCTGTGGCTTTATCTTTTTTCAACAGAGTACCCAAAAGGGAGGTGATTCTCAACAGTGCATCCCAATTGTAATAGTGCCATTTAAGCTCCGGGAGGTGAATCCAGAGAGGGGTTAAGGCTTAAGGGGGTTTCTGACTTTCTTCTTTAGGATTAAAATCGATAGTCCAAGTAACTAAACGCATAAGAGAGCCCAAAACCATAAGTTTCCTTCTAGAATAGATATTCAGATAGTCCTCTTCTAGACTGAAATCCATAAAGATATGTTTCAAATTATAATGCCCAATTCGTACCTGTCCTTTAAGAGTGAACCTAGCAGCGAAATCGCTTCGGATATCTTCGACTGAGGGTCTTCCATGAGAGAATTTCCCGATTAGTATGAATTTACAATCTTTAGTAAGCTCTACCTCTTCATTAATGGTGAAATATATTGTCGATTTTCCCTTGTGAATTTCCGGTGACCTGTGGATTAGCTTCGTTCTTGACAATGGAATTAACTTCGAATTCAGAGCATTTGCGTAGTAAGATTCACTAATTCTGATGAGCTGGTCGCCGGAAGGGCCGGCTGTGGCCCTAATTCTATCATCGTCAACCATTGGATTCATGTCGGAAAGGTACAAAATATAGCCGTTATAGCTTCACCTAATGCTTTGAAGGAGAATGGGCAGTACTAGTAATTTAATGTAATATGTAGGAGTATATTTTTTATTTTATTTAATAGGAGTTCGTGAAAATTAAATCTAAATATGAGTATGAGTTTTAAACCTTCGAATTATGCGTAAGTTTATCTTCACCATAGAGGACCCAAATAAATTTGAATAACATGAAATACTTATCCATGAAGAGAGTTACTAATAATATTATCCCTAATTCTGGAGAGGGAGAATATAATTAGAATAGAATAAATATTAATCTAAATTAAGTAGGGTTATTTTGGTATATATTGTTTTCAATTGGTATTTTTTCCAAAAGGAAAATTAAAAAGCAACTTCTATTTTTGGTGAGAAGCTAATTAGTTTCACCTTATGAGAAAGAGCTTGTGCTTGTACCCAAAAGTACTTATTTTTCTCTTCCAAAAGATTTGAACAAACGCTTCAACTTTCTAAAATAAGCATTTTTTAAAAGAAAAATAAATACTTTTGACCTTCTAGGAATTTGGCCAAATAGGTTATAACTTTTCTTATGATATACTATATTACAATTATCTTCCTTATTTGTATATATGTATTATATACAATAATTTAAAATTATAAATAAATTACTACAGAAACATATATAAATATGCCAAACATCCTGCCCCAAACAAGTAATTAATTGCACCGCATGGTAACTTCGATATTCCCAACAATTTTTCGAATCAAAAGTACTTGGAATATACGAAAAGTTGATGCACCACGCATAACAATAAAGATGATGCACCAAAACCATAAGAATAACCATACGAATATATAGGATTATCATCCTATCTCCATTTTCATTGATACCAATTCTTGATCCATTTTTCCCAATAATCCATAGTTGACCAAGTCAATAGTACTCCAACAACGTGGAAGTCAATTTTCACATGTTTAGTACCGTAGGAAATGATATAACATAATGTATGAAAGAAGGGTATTTTAGTCATTTCACCCACCTAGTAGTTAGGAGTTAGAATTACGGATAGTAAGTTAGTTAAAGGTTAATAGTTAGTTAATATGTTAATTAAGCTAAACTAACTATCCTATATAAATAGATTAAATATGTATTGTAACAATTGATTTTGATGAATGAGAATAATGAATTTCACTATCTCTGTTTCAGTTCTCTCTCTCTCTCTCTCTCTCTCTCTCTCTCTCTCTCTCTCTCTCTCTCCTCCTCAACTGATTAATTATCTTCTTCACTGTTTCATTCCTACAATTATACCTATAATTTCATGGTATCAGAGCATTGAGCAAAAACTAATTGCTCAGTAAATAATTCTTGGTTTTTCCGCATAAATTTCAGTTCCTCATCTTCAGATTCTTGAAGTTTGTCATCAATGACGATTGACGATGTTCTAACTCCAGATGGAGCTCAATCTGCACATGCCGCAACTGTTCCACAAGAAATTAGTGGAAATCAAGTCCCAGGGATGGATTACAATCATCCGTTATTTCTGTCGCCGGCAGATGTAAGTGGAATCCAGATTATATCATTTCAATTGACTAGAATTAAAAATTATTCGATGTGGTATCGATCAATGAGAGTAACACTGCTGGGTAGAAACAAATTGGGACTAGTTGATGGCTCTTGTTCGAAAGAAAAATTCCCAGAATGCAATTGGAATCACTGGGGAAGAGTTAATGCTATAGTGTTATCTTGGATCATGAACTCTGTTGCAAGTGGATTACTTGGGGGTATAATGTATGCTTCTAGTGCTCAAACAGTATGGAGTGATCTGCATGAGAGGTTTAACAAGGTAGATGGATCAAGGTCGTTCAACTTGCATAAAGAAATTTCTACGCTGAATCAAGGAACAACATCTTTCTGTGTATTTTTAAAACTTAAGGACTTATGGGAAGAGTTTGAGGCTCTTGTTCCTGCCCTTGGTTGTGATTGTGCAAGGTCGAGGGAATCTGTAACATATTTGCAGAAGTTGAAATTTTTTCAATTCTTGATGGAGTTGAACGAGTCTTATAGTCAAGCAAGAAGCCAGATCTTGATGATGAGCCCAACACCAACTGTTAATCAAGTATATAGTTTAATCATTAGTGAAGAAGGACAAAGGTCTGTGGCTTCTACCATAGGTTTGTTGGGTGCAAATCCAGCAATGGCTGCAAGTCACTATGATGTAGCTATGTACACCAGAACAGAACATGGAGGAAATCAGAAGTTCAAGAAGAATTATAATGTGCAATGTGAATTCTGCAAAATGAAAGGTCATAGCAAAGAAAATTACTATAAAATTGTGGGTTATCCTCCAGAATTTAAGAATAGGAAGAAAGGGGGAGTTGGTGTTGGTAGTGTAGCCTATAATGTAATGGCTGAAAGTAATGTTCAGTTTAAAAACACTGGCTTTAATGGATTCAATGATGGGAGTTCTCAGATAAACCAGTCCCAAACTATAGGGAATGTAATTGGTCAAGGTTCAAGATATACTAATTCAGAAATGGGACAGGGAGCTACTTCTACTCAATTAAATGTTCAAGGATTGCCTCCTATGACAACTTGCACTTTCTCAAAGGAGCAGTATGAGCAAATTTTGAAAATTCTGAATAAGTCTTCAAGGGTCATTGAGTCTGAAACTCCTACAGCTAATGCAGCAGGTATTGGCCTTGTTTGCTTAGCCTTTACTAGTCCACAAAAGTGGATAATTGATACTGGTGCCACAAATCATATGGTGGCTGATATAAAGCTATTGAATAAGAATTCTGTTGTGCAACCAGAATTTCCAAAGAGTGTATTCATACCTAATGGAGATATTACACATGTGGCTCATACTGGCTCTAGTAATATTACAAATAGTATTACTATTATAAATGTGTTTCATATACCTCAGTTCAAGTATAATTTATTGTCTGTTTTTAAAGTCATTAAAGAGTTAATGTGCTCAGTTGTCTTTTTTCCTGATTTTTGTACTTTTCAGGATCTCTTCAATGGGCAGGTGAGAGCGATTAGTAGAGAAGACAATTGATTATACATACTCAGTGGAAGTTTACATACAATTAGGTCCAGTGAAGAAGTTATGTGTGCAGCAAATGAATCACCAGTAATAGTTGAAATCAAAACAAATGAAGATATAGATCTTTGGCATAAAAGATGTGGCCATATATCAGTATCAGTACTCAAAAGAATACTTTCTTCTGTAAAGATTGAAATAATAGTTGTTGATACCCAATTTTTCCTCAAAATATTTTAAATTTGCATATATAACTTGAAAATCATGTATCAATAGTAATTGATATTTTTCCACAATTTTCCTACATTTGTATTAATCTATCCAGCATTTTATTTCCAATAAATAATTATGAAATTGCATTACAAAATGATTTCAAAAGACTTTCTGGGTTTCATTAATTATTTTGGTCATATTAAGACCAAATTATTTCATAATTAGCCAGATTGGCACATTTTGTCTATAATTACAATAATTTTGTAATTATAGCTCAGTCATACGATTTTATACTATCTTTTATCCAGAAATTAATCATTTTTATTTTAAATAATAAGTAATCATTCTTAATTATTTTCTACGCATGAAATTCATTTTTATAATAAACAACTATTTTATTAATTATTTTATTTAATTGGGTATTTAATAACTAGCCACTTTTATTTTCAATTATAGCCTAAATCAATCTGATCCCAACCCGATTAATTGGCCCAAATATCCCAGGCCCAACACCTAAGTCCACCCAACCCAATACCCAACTTCAATCCTGACCGTTGATCTCCGGATTTACCCTTTTCATAATTAATCCAAACGACCCCCCTCCCAAACCCTCACTTCTCTCATTTCCCTCACCTGTTATACGTCATCACCCCCTTCCCCTTCTCTCTCAAATCCTCTCTGCATCAAACCCTAAATCCCTCGCCATTCTCTGGTTCGCCGGTAACAATGATGGTTCCCTACCCCTTAGCCTCTATGGCTCCTCTCTATGGCTCGATTCTTGCATCCCTGAGATCCTCAAGGGACTGGTTGTTTATTCATCCACCCCCAGGGGTCCGTGCTCACCTCCCATGGCTTTCATGCCATTTTCAGGCCGTCCATGGCCCTCTGAGTAAGATCCTCCCATCTCCGGCTAGAACCTATGGTTTCTAAGCCGATTCTCTCTTTCTCTTTGAGTTCTCTCTCTGAAACCCTAATTTTAACACTGGATTTCTTAGATCTGCAATAGATCTGGGTATATTCTGAGTTATTTTTCTGTTTTCTTAAAGAATCTCCGATTTTCTAAAGCGTCTCTTCATCTTCAAACTAGGGTTCTTAACCCCTTTTCAAAAAGTACTTTCTCTTCTGATTTTAGTATTAATATATGATTTTCACTATGTTTAAGCGGTTATTTGAGCTTTCTCTTTTTATCTGAGTTATTATGTTGAAAACCCCAAGTTTCTTGGTTTTAATCTATGATTCTGAGTCTGTTTTCGATAATATGTTCACCTAATCTGTATGTGTACTGGTTTCTCATGAACACTCTGTGATTTTGTGATTTTTACCCTATGTTTGCTTGTTAGGGTTTTTGACTTCGACTATTCCTGCCTATTATGTGTTTATTCCCAGAAATTTGTGCTAGTTCTGATTTTCTTCGACTTTATCCTACTTTGTCCATCAATGTTTCTGATTCTTCACTTATTCTGCCTACATCATGTTCAGTCTGTTAATTTGGACTATGATCTATATGAATCCCTATTTTTTATATGATTTCTACCCTACTCGTCTTCTTAGGGTTCTGATTTTATCTATTATATGCTTATTACGCTTATTCTCACAAGTTTATGCTAAATCAGTGCTATTTGTGAATCCCTGAAACTTTGTGATTGATCCTTCACTGATTTTTGGTAATATTCTATACTGATTTTAACTTGTGAAATATTTTCTGACCTTATTCTATGGTCAATTATGTTGTTAGCTGATTTTAAGCATTTTCCTTAATTAAAGCATGATGAATCAAGTCTCATTTACATGTGATATACTTGTATTATACCTATGTTGTTTCCTTAATTGGATATACTCAGCCTCATACGATTCTCTTTCCTTATTTTATCACTTGTCTATTACCGTTTGAGTATGATTCCATAATTAAGAGAAATCTTTATGCTAATTTGATTCTAATTAGTATATACTTCTATAATTACTTTTGAACTATTATTTTTACCTTATTCTTCAGCCTGTTTTAAAACTATAAGTACCTTAGTCTTCATTATCAAACAAACGAACACATTGCTCAAAACTCTCTCGTATACACAAATACTCTCTTCTGTTCTCCTTCTGGTTACTTGCTATTATCAGCCGGCTGCAAGCCAAGGCTGATTATTTGGTGTTACTTGCTCTCCTTCATTATGTGTTTGCTATCTCCTATACTGGTATGTCCTACTTTCAGTTTAAGTTTCAAAAATAATATGTTTCTTTTAGTACTTCAATTTATCATGTTTCTAATATGTTTTTACCTATGGTTTTGCTATGATGTCTGCACTTGACCTGCTTGCACTGTTGTTCACTTAGCATGTTATGTACTCCCCTTCCTTAGACTCAGCATGCTTATGAAATGCTATCCCCCTTTTAGGATACCTCACTATGATTCTGTCTTACTTATGCTTCTCTGATTATTGGCATGAACTTTTCTATGGCAAAATAATTTGTATCTTATGTTATTCGGTTCTGAGTAATCCTAAATTTTATGCTATATCCCTTGATCCCTGGATGCCCCTCCCCCCCTGCAATTGTTGATTCTGTACTTAAGTGTTCCTGAAACTATGTTCTTACATATATGCCTTATGTGTCCCCAATCCCCCATTACCCATGTTTGGTGTTGCTGAACCTACCTTGGTTCTGTGTTCTTTGGCGGTGTATGAACCTATTTTGGGTGCTATGTCTGGACTGTTGCTTACTGCTCTACTCTCTTTTCAAAAACTGTTTTACTACATAACTCTATAGTTCTTTACAAAATCTTTCAAACAAGTCTCTTTTCAAACTGTTTTCCTACTCAATCTTTTCAAAACTATGTCAAGCGCTCTCACTCTACTCTTAGATATTTAAGTTATGCCCCTCTAATGTGTGACTGCTTAGGGATCCCTATGAGATCCCTTTGAACTCTGATGCATTAGAGCTGGCCCTTCCACACTACACTTACTCAATTATGATTATGAAATCTGGGTGTGAGCACTGCGTGGGATCCCTTGAGGTCCTTAGGGAACTCTGACACACCCGGATATGAGAAAGGCTATGAAACATTTGGGCACTTGAGGTTCTGGAAGTCTGGGCCAGTTTTCAGGCTCTCTATAGTTTAACTTCTTCTTTTTCTTTATCTATTTACATAATTTATTCAGTTGGTCTGTAATATTTATTTGTAAATGAATATTGGGGATGGCTAGTGAAATGAGAGGGGATAGCTATATAATTTTATCAATGCCACTAGGTAAAAATCATGCCTGAAGCTTTACATTTCCTATATCTGCATTAGAATCCATGCTTAGGATCAACATGCCAAACATGCATTAGATATCAATGTCATCGGGTAGTGAAATGGGAGGGGATAGCTATATAATTTTATCAATGCCACTGGGTAGAAATCATGCCTTAAGCTTTACATTTCCTATATCTGCATTAGAATCCATGTCACACCTCTTTTTTCCACAACCGTATTACAAGGTTGAGTTAGAAGAGTTTTTTCCATTGAAGTGACGTTCCGTATTACGGTCGCTTTATTGACTCATGTAAGGCTTAAATTAATTTTTGTTATTCTTGTATTTTATTGATTATGACTTATTTATTACCGCTTAATTAATTATTGTATTTTTTTGTAATGTATTCACCTAGATGCGATATGCACACAAGGTATTCTTCTTTGAATTTAGATGTTAAACCAAGGTACGGGAATGTACACATGGTTAAAACATAATTATTTTAAATTTAAAGGCATCGAGACGCGGGAATACGCACATGGCCCTTTTATTACTTAAGCATATCAATCCAAGGTTCAGGTATGAACACATGGGCTAATATTTAAAGTACATCTAAAGTTTTTCTAGCGTTTTAGAGTATTTCAATTAATTTGTCTCTTTTATATGCAAGATATATATTTATATATTTATTAAGATAGTTTTTCCAAAGTTGTACAAACACATACCTTGATTTATTTTGAAAATCGTAATTATGTCGCGCGAACGTGTACACAGTCGCGATGATAGATTAAGCCGCACCTAAAGTACTTTCTATGAATATTCATTAGTTATTCTTTCTAAATTGGAGAGTATTGTGGAAGATCTCACAATTATGGAATTATTTGTGAGTAAGTGTGATATAAATCTAAATTACAAGGTCTATTAAAAGCTGAAAATTGAATTGGAAAATTATAGTCATTGCTGACGAAGCTCCATATATTTTTTCACTTGCAAAATCATACTACTACTACATTTTTTTTTTAAAATTATTTTTGATCCACAAATCATTATTCTATCATGAGACAACACTGAACACCAAACAATATATATATAATCTTTGCATAGAATCTAAACATTTTTATTTTACTACTGTCTCTCGTCCTCTCTGCAGAAAGCATCCAAATATGGCAAAGCACTTAACAAATAATTAGACTAGTTCACAAGAACATTAAGAAAATTATACCACCTAATTATAACATATTAATTATCAAATCAAAGAATAAATAACAGAGGAGAATTGGAAATAAAACCTCAGCTTCTTTTATTTTAGAAGATAGAGTCAACAAACCAGAAAAAACTCGGCGGCAACCTCAAACACACGCCAACGAATGAAGCTCGAATGCGGCCTCGGACTCGACTCGTGAAGATACTATTTTTGTGTGATTTTTTGGGGTTGTTTTTGCTGTTTTTGGGGATGTTTTTAGCGCATTTGTGGCGTTGCTTCAAGATCAGTTTTGGGGTCATGTTTTGGACGGAGAAGAGGGGCTGTTTTGGAGTTAGTTTTAGTGACGAAAAATGGTGTTTTCAGCTTATTTCCATGGTTGTATATGGAGTTTTTAGTGGTGGTTTTGATGGTTGAAGCAGTGAGGATTTGGAAGGCTGCTGCTATGTTTGAAGGACTACTCCCAATTTTTCTTTTCTCTGCTTCCGTCTGTTTTTCTTTTTTCTTTTTTTCCTTTTTTTTTTGTGAAGTGTGGGTAAAATATATATATAAGTGTATGTGCAAATAATGGTGTGTGCAAGATCGTGTATGTGTATGTACAAGATTTTTTTTTGTGTGTGTGTGTGTGTATAATAGTGTAGAGTGACGTGAGGGATGGGGGAAATTAGGATTGTTATTTGTTAGATTAGTTAGCTTTTTTTTGTTTACTTTTTTATCTTTTCTTTTAATTCGTCAGTTTGTTTTTTGTTTTAAACTTTTTTCTAACTCTTAAATTAAAAGAAGGTAAAGTACACACACACACACACACATACATATATACTTTAAGAATGTGGGTATTATTATTATTTTTAATTAAATAAAATCTACTAAAAGTAAGATACAAGTTTAAAACATCAAGACTAGACCTAAAAGAAATATTTACACTAAAATAGTATAACATTTGAGTGTGGTCAAAAATTAGTTGTTCACAACATGCCCCTCTTTGCTTAGAAACATGAAGAGTTTTCAGGCAAAGAAAATCGAACAAGGTGACTGATTTTTGACCTCACCATTATTGAAAAAGGAAAAGAAGATAAAAGAAAAAGATGTGACCGAGCATTGGTTTTAGACAACCTACATATCCCGGGTTTTAAGGGAATCAGGTCACGTGTAGTTCAATTGGAATAAGAATAATGGAGTATGCTTAGATGGAGAGTCGAGCGAAGTTCCGTCGAGGTTCCAATCCGCGGTTCCTACTATTACATAAAAAATAAAAAGAAAATTACATACTCTTGAAATCTAAGAGTTACAAAATTCCTATTTATATGCCATCTGGAGTCTTGTCTTGATTCTTGACTTGCTTCTCCCATTGACTTTAGATTGAAACTCGATGCTCTCGATGCAACATACTACGAAATATTTTTTCCTTCTTGTTTCTTGATCAGATGATGGAAAGATGGAACTTTACCATATGTCTCTGCTTGCATTACGTCAAAGCTGGTCGTGACTGGTATTGGGATCAAACATTCCACTTTCTCTGGAAAGAACTGAAATCCTTTTTTTAGCACATCCAGTTTGTGCTTGCAGAAAAACCTACAAGCCATCACAAACAAACAAAACGAACAAAAATTTCCTGCCCCAGTTTGCACTAGAAAATTTTTGTGAGTTATTGAAAACACATTAAACTATCTTTGCTATTGCAGAATAAAAATATTGAAAAAGACATGTTTTTTTTAATATAGGGGATTTCATACCCTATGTTAACAAGAAGGAAGGAAACCAAGGGATGTAGTACCATGTGTTGACAATAAGATGAGGCTCGTGGCACTCTAGGATGCTACTAGGGAATATCGTACCCTATGTTGGCAAAAAGGTAATGCAGCCAGGGGATGTAGTACCCTGTGTTAGCAATAAGATAAGGCTCGTGGCACTCTGAGATGCTACTGGGGAATGTTGTACCCTATGTTAGCAATGAGAAATACAACCAGGGGATGTAGTATCATGTGTTGGCAATAAGGTGAGGCTTGTGGCGCTCTGAGATGCTACTAGGGAATGTCGTACCCTATGTTGGCAACAAGCAATGCAGCCAGGGGATGTAGTACCCGGTGTTGGCTATAAGATGAGGCTCGCGGCACTCTGAGATGCTACTAGGGAATGTCGTACCCTATGTTAGCAAAAAGTAATATAGTCCAGGGGATGTAGTACTCTGTGTTGATAATAAGATGATGCTCTTGGCTCTTTAAGATTCTACTAGGGAATATTGTACCCTATGTTTTCAATAAAATGAGGCTTGTGGCTCTCTGAAATGTTACTAGGGAATGTCGTACCCTATGTCGGCAATAAGATGAGTCTCGTGGCACTATAAGATGCTACTAGGGAATGTCGCACCCTATGTTGGCAGAAAGTAATGCAGACCAGGGGATGTAGTACCCTGTGTTGACAATAAGATGAGGCTCATGGCACTCTAAGATTCTACTAGGGAATGTCGTACCCTATATTGGCTAAAAGTAATGCAGCCAGGGAATGTAGTACCCTGTGTTAGAAATAAGATGAGGCTCGTGGCTCACTAAGATGCTACTAGAGAGTGTCATACCCTATGTTAGCAACGAGAAATACAACCAGGGGATGTGGTACCCTGTGTTGGAAATAAGATGAGGCTCGAGGCACTCTATGATGCTACTAGAGAATGTTGTACTCCATGTAGGCAATAAAATGCAACCAGGGGATGTAGTACCCTGTGTTTGGCAACGAGATAAGGACGTGGCTCTCTGAGATGCTACTAGGGAATGTTGTACCCTATGTAGGTAGAAATAAAATGCAACTAGGGGATGTAGTACCCTGTGTTGGTGATAAGAAATGCAGCCAGGGGATGTAGTACCCTGCGTTGGCAATAAGGTGAGGCTCATGGCTCACTGAGATTCTACTAGGGAATGTCGTACCCTATGTAGGTAAAAAGTAATGCGACCAGGGGATGTAGTACCCTGTGATTGGCAATAAGATGAGGCTCTTGGATCTCTAAGATTCTACTAGGGAATGTCGTACCCTATGTACGCAGAACAAAAAATGCAACAAGGGGATGTAGTACCCTATGTTAGCAATAAGAAATGTAGTCAGGGGATGCAATACCCTGCGTTGGCAATAAGGTGAGGCATATGGCCCACTGAGATGCTACTAGGGAATGTCGTACCCTATGTTAGCAATGAGAAATGCAACCAGGGGATTTATTACCCTGTGTTGGAAATAAGATGAGGCTCATGGTTGAGATTCTACTAGGGAATGGTGTACCCTATGTAGGCAGAAAATAAATGCAGTCAGGGGATGTAGTACCCTGTGTTGGCAATAAGATGCAGCTAGGGAATGTAGTACCATGTGTTGGCAATAAGATAATGCTTGCAGCATTCTGTGGTGCTTCTAGGGAATGTCGTACCCTATGTAGGCAGAAAATAATGCGACCAGGGGATGTCGTGCCCTGTGTTGACAATAAGATGAGGCTCTTGGCTCTGTAAGATTCTACTAGGGAATGTTGTACCCTGTGTAGGCAGAATTAAACTGCAACTAGGAGATGTAGTACCCTGTGTTGGAAATAAGGTGAGGCTCATGGCCCACTGAGATTCTACTAGGGAATGTCGTGCCCTATGTAGGAAAAAAGTAATGCCACCAGGGGATGTGGTACCATGTGTTTAAGATAGGGTATTGATTCCCTATAATGAAACTAAGAATAACATGATTACATGTATATTAGAAGAAAACTAAGGATTTGAGAACTTCACTTGGTGGTGTTCGCCTTTTTCACGAACTGTTTTCTAAAATTTTTCTGTTCTTGTTATGAACAAAGAAAAATTTGTTAGTTTTAAAATGGTGGTCAGTTTGTGGCCTTGATTTCTTGGGCGACTTGACCTTTTGTCCATTACAATTTTTAGAAACACTGACTCCGTCGATGGTCGTAAAAATTGCCGGGAGATTCTGTCATTACTTTCTTGAGATATTCTTTCTAAACATCAAAACCCGACTATTTTGCGCCTATCACCATTTTTGTTTATGGTGCAAACAACCTTGCTCCCAGAACAACTTTTAACTGAGTAACTTTTGTTAACCCTTGACATATTGTTCAGTCCTTCAAGACTTTTGCTCGTCAGGGAAAATCAAAGATGGCTTTATGCTTTTGCCCATGTTGTTCATGCCCAGAAAGTTTTGCTTCATATAACAGGGAAACTATAACCAATTTTGCAGCCTTTTCTTTGCTTTGCTTTGACACAATTAGACTGAAAAGGACTCAAAAAGAATAGTATGAAAGGAAACAAGAAGGTGAACTAATAGGTATTACAACTTAATCAAGAATCGTACCTTTCAAAGAAGAAAAATAGAAATGACTTATCTGGAGGAATATGTCGACTTCAATGAACATGACATGAATTTTTGGACTGGATGACTGATCCGTCTTAACCGTCTAATTTTCAAAATCCGCTGTAACTTCACTTTGAAACTAAGTTCTTTGTCTTGTGCCAAGATATATGAAGACCTGAATCGATTAACGATGCCCTTTGTGGGTTTTCACCAATTGACCTCTCTCATTTGCCTTTCTCTCATCTCACCATCGACTTATAGTGCCCGTGAGGGTTTTCACCAATAAGACTCTCTCATTTTATTTTTCTCACTTTAAAATGGTTGAGGCATCGCCCGTTGTATACTGACTTAGCATTCTCGAAAGTTGATCAGAAGGTCTTAACAGGGAAAGGTAAAAAGAAATATTCAACTAAGTTACAACTTTTGGAACCATTTTGACGAAAAAACCGTCAGAAAATAAAATAAAACCATGCCCCAGTTTCTTTGAATACTGGGAAATGTGGATTTTTGTTTTAGTGTGACCGAACCCTAGAGTGAGGCTGCCTACGTATCCTTTCGGAATCAGGTCGGAGGTAGTTCAATTAACATGAAATCGTTTTGATTTTTTTTTTTTTTGTATTTTTTTTAAAGTACATTAGTTCCAAAAGAGGGGAAAAAAAGAAATATAAACAAGGCTTCAAAGGGCTAACTAGGGTTAAACAGTGTTTGGGTAGCGAGAATGATAGTCTTTCTTCATCCCAACCTGAGACTGCTAAGTATAAAAATGCTCCAACAGAGTCATCTCATACATAGTATCTCTTGACCGCATCCGCGTTGACAGATATGTATGTCACCTTTCCTTCTATATCTGCCAAGTGTAGAGCTCCTTTTGACAATACTTTCTTGACGAGGTAAGGACCTTGCCAATTCGGGGCGAANTACTTTCTTGTTGTAAGCGCGTGCCATTCTTTGTTGGTATAATTGACAAAAATAAACTTCCGACAAATGCTTTTCATCAATTAAACTCAACTGTTCCAATCGGGACTTGACCCAGTTGGTGTCTTCGATCCCTGCTTCGACAATGATTAGGAGAGAGGGAATCTCAACTTCTTGGTTCATTATTTCGAGATTAGACAACTTTTTAAGATCTGGGCATGAATTCCGCGTGCATGTCATGTTTTTAAATCCAGCATTAACGAAACTGAAAAGGATAAGAAATTAATAAAAATTAGGAAAAGGAAAAGATAGAATTTTACTAAGAAAATGGAACTTAGTTTCATTGAATTTGAAAGGATAGAAAGGTTAACATCAAAGAAAATCAGTTAAACTAAAATATCTGGATTACAACCCTTAAACTAATCCAAATACAGAAAAAGCAACAAAACAAACTACCAAGGCTCCTTCCTGATGTGAAGAGGAGTTGCTTCCCAGTTGTTGAGCGAGGTATCTGAACCAATGAGCTGAACACTTGCATGGCTGGGGCTTTCACCAAATTGAACCATATTGATCTCATAGAACATCTCCTTAAGACCCTNCAGTTGTTGAGCGAGGTATCTGAACCAATGAGCTGAACACTTGCATGGCTGGGGCTTTCACCAAATTGAACCATATTGATCTCATAGAACATCTCTTTGAGACCCTAGCAAACTTCATCATTGTCATCATGTATAGATCCTTCCTCTTTCTTTTTTCGATTTTCGAAACTGCCTGACCCGCTTTGAATTGCTTGTGTGGTCGCCTTAAGGGCTGCATGAATCACAATTTTGCCCTACTTCATGACATTCTCAACTATTTCACCAATCTTAATCGCCTCAGTGAAAGGTTTACCAATGGCAGCCAATATGTAATGGAGGTAATCAGGATCCTGAGCTTGGAGAAAATAGTCAATTATTTCTGTCTCTTTCATTGGTGGTTTGACCCTAGCAGCCTGCTCTCTCCACTTTATTGCATATTCTCTAAATCTTTCTGTTGGTTTCTTCTTTATTTTGACAAGAGAGGATCGGTTTGGAACTATATCAATATTGTACTGAAACTGTAGGACAAAATCTTGAGCCATGTCGTTACAAACGTGCCAGTGAGATATGTCTTGATTTATGAACCACTTTGATGCAATTCCTGTCAAACTTTCCCCAAAATAATCCATAAGCAATTCTTCTTGGCCTCCTTCTCCCCTTAATTGGTTACAATATATCTTCAAGTGGGCCACAGGATAACCGTGACCATCATACTTGTCAAACTTGGGGGTCTTGAAGCCAGGTGGCAAATGAACATAGGGAACATGCACAAATCGTTGAACGAAACACTCTTGTGGCCTCCCAAACCCTGTATGTTTCTCATGGTTTGTTCCAAGCTCTTCATTTTTCTAGTCATTTCCTCTTGTTCCATATTTTTGTCAGGCTTTTCGATCTCAACTGGGAACGTGTTTTGAGGAGTATGCTTGTATGAATCTGGAACATTGAAAGTTAGTTCTGGAGAGTAATGCTGGGCATCATGATCATTCAGTTGTGGATCATTGTTGAGCTTTTGAGCAAGAGTCAGTTGAGGAACAGTGAAAGTAGGGACAATGGGTACAGTAGGTGGATCATTTCTGAGGGATGCAATTGGAGGACGTGAAATCGAGGTACTGGGGATAGTGGGAAGGTTAATGCTCGGACTGAATCCAGGTTGGTACAATGGGTTACTTGTGAGGGAGATGGGAACTTGATTTGCAACTGACACATTATGAAGATTATCCGAAGTCCCTATGGGTAGTGAGGGCGGTGCATGTCCATTCACCCAAGCTTGGTACATCTCTGCCAATTGTTGTTTCAACACTCTTACTTCTTCAACCAGTCCCGAACCTTGTTCGACCAATTGTCCATGGACATCATCATTACCTGAATCATTCTCACTGTTGTTTGCCGTTATACTTTTTCCTTTTGATTATGTGTTGTAAGGGTGAGTCACCAGTTTAAACCACAAACCAACCACCTCTGTTTAACTTTATCTTTTTTGTGACAAACAACAAACGTGTTAGAGTTAGGCATTTTGCAAATATTAATCACATATTGTATGTCATGCACCTAATGCCTTTTTCATTTCTAAAATGATCTTGGAAGGCTTCATGTTTCATCCCGGCTTATTGATTTATTTCCTCTTGAATTTAACGCTCTTTTTCTTTCCTTTTTTTTAATTAATTATGGCTATGATCGCATCCGATGAGGATTGTCTACGTATCATGACGCCGCATGGATCAGACCATTACAGTTCAGGGAGATCAGGAATAAATTAAATAAACTAACTTTTTTTTATTATTTTGATTTTCTTTTCGAATGAAAGATTTCTAAAATGAAAGAAAATATTTTTGGTTTTAAATTTTTTTATTTGGGATTTTCTAAATAAATACTTCTAAAGAAGGAATTAAAAAGGAAACTTTTTTTTTTGATCTTTTGAAAATTGGGGGCCGGAACCGATGAGGTTTGCCTACGTATCTCACATTCGATGAGAATCAGACCTGCGTAGTTCAGTTTAAATAAATAATAAAAATACTATTTTGAAAATTATGATTTACGCTCCAAAACCCTTCAAATTTTTTTTTTATTTTTAAAAAGAGTACTTTATGAAAACTTGGAGGATATTTTCTATTTCCCTCTCCTTTGTTCAATCAATCTATCCTGAAGTCGGTCAACATTTCAGTTAAGCCTATCAAATAATGTTACTTGTAGTACAGAAAAATGAACATGTTGGTTTGAAAAATTGGTACATGTCCTAGACGGGCCCGGCCCCTGTGCCGAGTCCCGCTAAGTCCAATGCACATGATGCAAATAAAGCGTAGCCTACTAGGGATATTCATTGCATGTGGCTTGTTCGTCTAAGTTTTCAAATCCTAAAAGAGATGGTATCTAGACCTGGCTTACCCGGGCAGACAACCCTAGCCGAGGAGCGTCAAGCGTCATAGTAGAACAACACCGGCTAGCTAACGGATCTCCCGCCTAAAATGTGTGACTAAATCCTTCACCAGAAGTTGGTAGGCTAACTAGCTTTATCTCAAGATAGAAATTTTGTGCTGCTGGTAGGCAAACACAACGTAAATACCTATTAGAAGACTCAGAAGGGTGCGAGAGAGGATACAATTTATATCACAATTCAAATAAATATTAAAGCGGTAAATAAGCGACAAATAGCACATTAGGCTTCCAAAACATGATAAAAGCCAAACAAGAATCAATGAACAAAGATCGAATTCTTATTAATTTTCCCAGCAGAGTCGCCAGAGCTGTCACACCTCTTTTTATCCACAACCGTATTACAAGGTTGAGTTAGAAGAGTTTTTCTAATTGAAGTGACGTTTCGAAAAGGGATTATTTATTATTTAGAGTCGCCACTTGGAATTGAGTTTTGGTTTTCCAAGTCACCTTTTATTGAATCCCTTATCAAAAGGAAGATTTGACTCATAATTCACGGTCTGCGAAAACAGAAGACTGAGTAAGAAATTCTGTTGACCGAGGGGAAGGTGTAAGGCACCCCTCGAGTCTCGTGGTTCTAGCACGGTCTCTTTATTGACTCATGTAAGGCTTAAATTAATTTTTAGTTATTCTTGTATTTTATTAATTAAGGCTTATTTATTACCGCTTAATTAATTATTGTATTTTTTTTGTAATGTGTTCACCTAGATGCGATACACACACAAGGTATTCTTCTTTGAATTTAGATGTTAAACCAAGGTACGGGAATGTACACATGGTTAAAATATAATTATTTTAAATTTAAAGGCATCGAGATGCGGGAATGCGCACATGGCCCTTTTATTACTTAAGCATATCAATCCAAGGTTCATGTATGAACACATGGGCTAATATTTAAAGTACATCTAAAGTTTTTCTAGCATTTTAGAGTATTTCAATTACTTTGTCTCTTTTAGATGCAAGATATATATTTATATATTTATTAACATAGTTTTGCCAAAGTTGAACAAACGCATACCTTGATTTATTTTAAAAATCGTAATTATGTCACGCGAACGTGTACACAGTCGCGATGATAGATTAATCCGCACCTAAAGTACTTTCTACGAATATTCATTAGTTATTCTTTCTAAATTGGAGAGTATTATGGAAGATCTCACAATTATGGAATTATTTGTGAGTGAGTGTGATATAAATCTAAATTACAAGGTCTATTAAAAGCTGAAAATTGAATTGGAAAATTATAGTCATTGCTGACGAAGCTCCATATAGTTTTCCACTTGCAAAATCATACTACTACTACTACCTTTTTTTTCAAAAATTATTTTTGATCCACAAATCATTATTCTATCACGAGACAACACTAAACACCAAACAATATATATATATATATATATATATATATAAATAATCTTTGCATAGAATCTAAACAGTTTTATTTTACTACTGTCTCTCGTCCTCTCTGCAGAAAGCATCCAAGTATGGCAAAGCACTTAACAAATTATTAGACTAGTTCACAAGAACATTAAGAAAATTATACCACCTAATTACAACATATTAATTATCAAATCAAAGAATAAATAACAGAGGAGAGTTGGAAATAAAACCTCACCTTCTTTTATTTAGGAAGATCGAGCCAACAAACCAGAAAAACTCGGCGGCAACCTCTAACACACGCCAACGAATGAAGCTCGAACGTGGCCTCAGACTCGACTCGTGAAGATACTGTTTTTGTGTGATTTTTGGGGGGTTTTTTTGCTTGTTTTGGGGGCTGTTTTCAGCGCATTTGTGGCGTTGCTTCGAGATCAGTTTTGGGGTCATGTTTTGGACGGAGAAGAGGGGCTGTTTTGGGGTTGGTTTTAGTAACGAAAAATGGTGTTTTCAGCTTATTTTCATGGCTGAATATGGAGTTTTTAGTGATGGTTTTGATGGCTGAAGCAATGAGGATTTGGAAGGCTGCTGCTATGTTTGAAGGACTCCTCCTAATTTTTCTTTTCTCTACTTCCGTCTGTTTTTCTTTTTTCTTTTTTTCCTTTTTTTTGTGAAGTGTGGGTAAAATATATATAAGTGTTTGTGCAGATAATGGTGTATGTGCAAGATCGTGTATGTGTATGTACAAGATCGTGTATGTGTGTGTGTGTATAATAGTGTAGAGTAACGTGACGGATGGGGGAAATTAGGATTGTTATTTGTTAGATTAGTTAGCTTTTTTCTGTTTACTTTCTTATCTTTTCTTTTAATTCGTTAGTTTTTTTTTTTAAGGTAAAGTACACACACACACACACACACACATATATATATATATATATATGTATATTAACCAACTTACTTTTAGACTTAAAGGAAACTATAAAAATAAGAAAACTAAATATTTACACTATAGTTTAAATTATACAAAGAAAATATAATAGTTTACTTATTAAAATTCTACTTATAAGATACTCCATATATATATATATATATATATATATATATATATATANGAGAAAAATACCTCTATGAAATGCATGAAATAGCCTGCTAGACCCAAGAAACGTCTTCTTCACTGCCTCTATTTTATGAAAATCCACCTTCACGCCTTCGCCTGAGATGACATGGCCCAAAAACGCTACTGAGATGTTCTGCATGGTCAGTCTCGCTAGGAGAATAAATCAAGATGTCATCAATAAATACAATAACGAACAAATCAAGATAAGGCTTAAAGACCTTATTCATAAGGTCCATGAAAGCATGTAGTGCATTCGTTAAACCAAATGAGATTACCAAAAATTCGAAATGCCCATATCGAGTCTTGAAAGCTATTTTTGGAATACCCACTTCCTTAACCTTCGACTGATGGTATCTCGATCTGAGGTCAATATTGGAATAACACTAGGCACCCTGAAGTTGATTAAATAAATCATCTATTCTGGGAAGAGGGTACTTGTTCTTGATGGTGACTTTATTCAACTGACAATAGTCAATGCACATGCGCAAAGACCCATCCTTCTTTCGGACAAACAAGACCGTTGTGCCCCAATGTGAGACATTTGGCCTTATAAATCCCTTATCTATAAGATCTTTCAACCAGAGTTTTAGCTCTTTCAACTCTGCTGGAGCCATTCTATATGGCGGAATAGATATCGGCTTATTGCCTGGGAGTAGATCAATTCCAAATTCAATCTCTCTATCGGGAGGGACACCAGTAAGATCTTCGGGAAACATTTTTAGGAACTCATTTACAATTGGTACTGACTGTAGAGTAGGAATCTGAGCATCTGCATTCCTAACTCGAACTAGGTGATAGATATACCCTTTAGAGATCATCTTTCTATCTTTAAGATATCAAATAAACCTACCCCTAGGTGCCACTGCATCACCCTTCCATTTGAAGATCGGTTCACCGGGAAATTCGAAACTTAATATGTTGGTCCTACAACCCACTTTGGCATAATAGGACTCCGACCAATCCATGCCTATGAATACATCAAAGCCGACCATCTCAAATTCTACCAAGTCTGCTACAGTAAGACCATGATACACTTTGACTGGACATCCCCTATAGATATGTCTTGCTATAATTGATTCTCCAACTAGAATGGACACTTCAAAGGGTTCACACAACTTTTCTAGTTTTATCCCAAATTTCTTAGCAATATATAGGGTAGATAGGGTGGATCTTGGATCCATAAGAGCATAAAAATCAAACGTGAAAATTGTTAGAATACATGTGACATCTCCATGAGCCTCTGTATCTTGATAGCCTGCCAGTGCATACAAGGGGTTCTGACCACAACACATAGTACCGGACTTTCCTGCACCACGCCCTTGTTGGACTTGAGAGTTCTGAGGGGCTTCTAAATTAGTGGATTGAGCTACATTGCCTCCATTATTTTGCCTTGATGATGGACAATCCCTCAAGAAATGGACCTGCTAACCGCACCCAAAGCAACTATTTGTGCCTAAACGACACACCCCTGGGTGCCTCTTACCACACGTGTTGCAAACAGGGAAACCAGGGTCTCTGTGGTCCATACAAGCATGTGATTGTGAACCTGCTGCTCTAAAATTTTGGTTTTTCTTATTAAACTTGAACTTCTGAACTGGTGCACTAGCCGAAGATGGAGGAAGTCCTGGTTTTGATTTCCTGAAGAACTGGTGATTGCTACCTGCTTGAGATCCCCAGGGCTGAAATTTCCTGCAGACTTAGCTCTCTTGTTGAATTCCCTATCCTTCTCTCTTTGTAGCTGCTCTTCTTCCTTCAACCTGTATTCATTCACTTGAACAAAGGCAACCATCTTAGTAATGGTCATGTCATTGTTCTGAGCAGCTATATTGGCATCAACAAACAAATCATCTGAACGCCCCAATACAAACCGCCTAACTCTGGTCCTCATATCTCATACCATTTTGGGAGCATACTTGTCCAGAGAGACGAACTTGAGGTAATACTCACACATACTCATCTCATTAATTTTGAGTCTCTCAAACTCTAAAGCTTAGCTTCCAAGACCTCAATGGGTAGAAAATGCTCAAGGAACCTGCAAGCTCCTTCCAAGTCGCAGGAGCCGCATCCTACCCTCAGGACTCTTGTCTATGTTTCATACCAAGTGTTAGCAACATCTTTCAGCTGGTACGTGGCAAGCTCTACTGCCTCTGTGTCTATAGCATGTATCACTCAGAATATCTTCTAAACCTCATTGAAGTATTGCGGATCCACATCTTTTCTGGACCCTGTGAAAACTGGAGGTTTCATGTTGAGGAATTCCATAGACTTGAAACTACCCGTCTAAAAAACTACACTTGTTCCCTGCCTTTGAGCTTGAGTAGCAACAATCTGGGTGAGAAACTGGATAGCTCCCCTAACATCCATATCTGAAGCATTGGGCACTGAGCCCGGTGCAACTCCTTAGGCCAAAGAGTCCTCCTCTTGAGCAGCATTAGTCATAGCCCCCTAGCTATTAAATGAGGCCCTATTGGTGTACTTTCTTTTTGCAGGCATCTTTTCTTAAATACGAAATTCACAAGAGTTAGAAGAATTCCTGAAAGCATTGCTCTAATTGCATGATCTAGAGTATAAAAGAAATGGAACAATCTTAGATGTCTTGGTGGTCAACTGCTTACACGTGTGGTGCGCCCACACACATAAAAGTGACCCTACTGGACACGACTTCATAGACTCCCTAGGACTCTTGAACCTAGGCTCTTATACCAAGCTTTGTCACGCCCCGTACCATGGCCTAGGTGTAACATGGCACTCGGTGCCTAACTGCATGTGACCGCGCGAACCATCTTGATGGCTGAATCAACATGTGATATAACTGTAAAATGAATATAAACATACATCATGCTGATCTACTAAAGAGTCTACCTAAAATATCATAAATGCAGAAAAATACTGAAAAGTCTACAAGTATAAACGAGTAGCCAATAAGGCTAACACATGAGAGCCTACTAGTATCTGACCGACTGAGCTATAGTCTATGAAGCCTCTAAAGAATACTGAAATGCTAACTGTTTACCAGGATAACGTCCCCAGTATACATTATTAACCGAAATAGTATAAAGACTGAAAAAGGGAGAAATAATGCCCTAAAAGGCTAGGGCTCACCAATAGCTGATACGGGATGTCCTAGCAAGCATAAAAGTCAACCTATAAATCTTCACCTGCATCGGGAGATACAGGGCCCCGGAAAAAAAGGTACGTTAGTACATTTGCATTGTACTGGTATGTAAAACAACTGAAAGAAAGAACTGTAAATATTGAAACAAAGACTGAACTGATAACTGAGAATTGATAAGGAAGTAAGAATATGAATACTCCCTCTCGTGAATTATGAACCACCTGTTTATCTGAATATTAAACTGTGGCCTCAGGCCCAAGATATATGTGCACAAACTGCGGCCTCGGGCCTAATTATACGTATACATAATTGTGGCCTCAGGCCCAAATATGCATAACGCATAAACTCTGGCCTCAGGGCCAAAGATGCATAAAGCATAAAATGCGGCCTCGGGACTAAATATGGGTATTAAATATTCAGGGATTTAATATAAGGAAATGAGAATCATACTGCAATACGTGATACTAAAATACTGAATGGAACTAGACTGTGACATGTATTCATAATAAACTGATTTGTCACAACTGAGTCTTATAAGATATTGAATGAATTATGAACTACAACCCTTCATGGAACTGAGGCATAATTACTTGCTGAGGAATTCGTAATAGTCAGACAGAATGAGACGTAGGGAAAATCATAAACATTCCCAAATCTAGAGAGTTAGCCTCACATACCTTAACTTCCTAGGGCGTAATACAACGTTTGTCAAGCCTTTTAAATTTAATCTATAGCAATAAAAGTCAAAGGGATTCCATAATAGCAACAATGCTGGTATTTTGGTCACTTAGGAATTTATCGAACATTTTGTGGATATAAAGCTTCATAGTCCTTATTAATGGTGTTTCTACACATAATAACCCATCTTCTTGCGCCTAGATAAATTCTAAAATATCAAATGGTTATAATCAGCATCATTCTTCATCACCCATAAGATAAATAACACCCTTAACCAATAATCAACAATCAACAACCTAAACCTATAATTGTTCATGTTTTTCTGTCAACCCTATCAACTCATATTCCATGAACTAGAGTCTATAGTCATTAATCCAATACTATAATCAAGCAGAGGGTGAAGATCTTACCTTTTTGATGTTCAATCCTATTGATTTTGAGTCATAGAGTTTCTTTTCTAAAAAATGATGTCCCAATCCAATATATAATGATATGAAGGGTTTATCCATGTTAATAATGTGTTGAATAATTGAAAATAACTTACAGTCACCATTAGAACTCACATTGGATGGTGGAGGGACTTCGGGAGAGATTAGGTTCTTGAGAGCTTCCCTTCCTAGAGCTGGTTTTTGTTATTTGGGGTGTCGGGGACGAAGTAATGCTTTAAAAAGGACCCCCAGGTGCACCGACGTGCACCTGAAGGCCCAACCACGCACCTGAATGCACAACAGGGCAGTAACACTGCCACAAGTGCGCGGCCACACCCGGGACCATCTGGGCGCGCAGTTGGGCGCCCATACTGCGCATTGTCCAATAAAACCAACATAATTGTTTTGCAAAAAGATCCGTTTGGGATCCAAAATATACCGTTGGAAATATTTTTCAAAGGGATACAACTTTAGTGTTTTGAGTTTTCCCAAATACCTTACACATTTTCACTAAATCATGTTGGAGTACAAACCTTTTGTGCACTTAATCGATTTTATCGAATCTTATACACCTCACTCTTTGCCTTCATTCTAATATAAATATTTCCACCCATTATCATCCCTATATAATTTCATATTTATAAAATATAAAATTACTACTAATTTAACATGTCAACTCCTAAGTCGAATTACGGGGTATTAAATAATCCCTACAGTCAAGGTTAACCATGACACTTACCTCACTTTGCAACCAAATCAATGCTCAACCACTGATAGCATCCTAGGATGCTCAAATCTATTCAAGGACAAGAATGAAGCTTTAGAATCTCAAAGAGGGCCTTTAACAAGATGTCAAGCTAAAGTGTTGCCAAACAAGGTTACTAGACACCGACTACAAATAAAAAAGTTGTTAACTGGGATGAAGAGTTCAAGCATAAAGGATATGAATTGGCTAGATATTACAATTGTTTTATGGCCCAAATTTATTTCCAATAATAGGAGGATTGGACCCCAAGAGGCATCCTTTGAAGAAGGTCCAAGTCAGTCCACTTTTGAAGCAATTTTGCACCTAAAATGTGTCCGAACTTGTAATCCATGAAGTCCTACATAAAGCCACATTTTTATAGCATAAAAAGGACTTAGTTGGACTTATTGTACAAAGTAGTTTAGGACTTTATTTTCATTTTTTAGCCTTAATTTCGTGACCCCCTCCTACCTATATAAGGGGTGTCTTATTTGTTTTTAGACAAAGATTATTATTTGACAATATCAATAAAAATTGTGAGACTTTTCTTGCACTCTTGTGTGTGGCTACTCTTGGATTTATTCTTCAACCTTCAAGACCCAACTTAAGGTGGTATTATTAAACCCTTTTCGAAATCTTAGATCACTTCTAGGTATTCAAGAAAGGTGATAAACTTAGGCTTATTGTTGTTCTTATTGTTCTAAAGGGCCTGGTTTCACAATCTATTTCTTGTTTTTAATTCCCTACCAAAGGCGATTATTTCTTCACTAGCTGATTGTTGTTGTTAGGAGTTAAATTCAAGAATAGACTTCTTGAATTCAACAAACCCTTTCTTAAATTCAATCTATCTTTAATTTTCGTCATCTTTTTTGCTACTTTATTTTTCTTTTAGCTTCTGCATGTTTCTTGATTTTCTTTACTAGTTCTCGGACACCTTTGTGTCATTATCAAGTGGTATCAGAGCACAGGCTAATCAAGATATCAATCTTGATTGAGCAAAAAAAAACCCAAAAATATGAAAACAAGCCCCAAAAAAGTGTTATTGCTCATTATTATTTTTAGAATTCATGTATTATTTGGTTTCCAAGTCAAGAAAGGAAAGAATAAGAGGGGATCCGAGCTCTTTCCTTATTCTTGTGGGTTTTGGGTTTCTTAAATTCTTTTCTTTTTCTGTTAATACTAACCAATTCCTTTTCTTTCTAGGTTTGGTTTCCCACTTTCCTTTCCTTTTTCTAACTTCTTATTCTTATTACTGTGGCCTGTGACTTGTTAGGTTTATTAATAAATCTAATTATTAACAACCAAGAGTTTCGTTGAGTGGAAAAAGGCAAGAGAGGTGAGAGTATTAGAAAGAAAAAGCCAAATTTGAGAGATATATAATTCTTCTAATCTTTGTTTAAGATGATTCAAACAAGTAGTTATAGTGAAAGGAGGCGAGCTATGACTCAAAAACTTGAAAAGTCAAACTTACAATATACCGAATGGAAGGAAGACAATGGTAAAGTTATTTTTAAAACAAGAGATAAACTGATGTCTGCGATTTGTGCACTTAGAATTGAGAAAGAGTTTGACTATAACTCAATTAGCACTTATATGATTGAGAAATTGAACTTGCTTTGTGTTGAGCATATTGAACCTTGCATGTTGAGAGGAGTAAAGGTAGATAAAAGAGTGTTATTACTATTCTTTATTGGAACGTATGAGGGTGCGATCTAGTGTGATGTGATTCTCATGAATAATTATCATATATTTTGGGAAAGCCATGGTATGTCCACAAAAGAGCTTCATATAACATGGAAAATAATAGATATTCTTTTGAGGTTAACGGGAAGAAACTCATTCTTGGGCCTTTGACTCCCTCACAAATTTGTGAAGATGAAAGGACTATTAAAGAAAATATGGAAAAATATGACAGAGAAAAGAATGAGAAGAGTAAAGGAGTGCATGTTGACATCCCAAGAGAGGAGAGATTGTGTTGAGTGAAGAGAGTGGCATGTCAAGGGGGAAAAAGAGTAAGCTTGAGAGGAAATAAAATAGAGAAGATAAAGAGATAACAAAATTCAGTGAGGTAGAGAGAGAAAAACAGGAGCAATTGAGTGGAGAAAAAGAAAAGAAAACTTTAGTGAGACAAAAGAAGCTAAGGATGAGGAAAAAGTTAGTCTTTTGATAAAAGCCAAAGAGAGTGTAAGCAAGAAAAACGTTTCTTTACTTCCTAACCTATTAACTCTTTCTTGTTTTTGTTCTTGTGATTTTGTGCAGCTTTATGTGGAAAGATCCTTTGAAAGGGGAGGCGAGGCACAAGAGATGGTAGCAAAGGATCCAATCGGATTCCAACATGAATTTTGTGAAATCTATCTTATTGGATAGTGGAAGATAAAAGCTTGGATAATTTCTTTGTAGTTGAACCTTTTGAATATTTTGATCCTTATTTACACGTTTACAACATGGAGTTCCCTAAAGGCATTGCTAAGTTTGAGTCATTGCGTAAAGAATAAAAGGTGATGTTGTTCCATTAATAAATAAGTCCAAGTATTGTATGTATAATTGGTTTATTCACATTCTTGGCCTTTCTAGAACACGTAAGGTATTTTTGGAGGTACTGAACTATACTCTTATTCTTATGTTGGTGACTTTATAATTTTTGTGGACGATGATATTTTGATGCATATCAAGTCATTAACTGTAATATCTAAGTTCAACTGCAAGAGTAATTTGCTTCCTTTTAAAATTGAGTCTGACATTGATGATTATGCATTCCAACTGTGATGACCCAAAGGGTCATCTTATGAATTAAGACACTATTCTAGGCTCATTAGCCTTAAAAAGATAAGTTTTATTTACCTCGATTTACGTGTGCAGTCCGGATGTGAAACCTGAAAGTTTTTATGTGAAAACATGAGAAATAATAATTTTGAGAATTTAAAATTTGGTTTTAGTTGACTTTGGTCAACATTTTTAGCAAACAGACCCGAATCTGTGTTCCGACGATCCCGGGAGGTCCGCAGTAAGATATTGGACTTGGGCATATGCCCGGAATTGAATTCCGAGGTTCCTAGCCTTAGAAATCATGTTTTGAAGAAAATTGTTTTGCTGGATTATTAAGGAAATGAAGAAATGAATTAATGTGTGAAATCATTGGTATCAGGCCTGTATTTTGGTTCCGGAGCCTGTTACAAGTTTGTTATGTTATTTAAGTTCTATTTGTTAAATTTGGTGAGAATCGAAGTTGATTTGACGTGATTCGGACGTCTGGTTGACAAATAGTGAAATTGAAGTGTTCTTGAGGAAAATCATGAGTTTGAAGTTAAATTCGTAGTTTTGATGTTATTTTGTGATTTGATCGCACGAGCAAGTCTGTATGATGTTTTTAGAGTTGCATGCATGTTTAGTTTGGAGACCCGAAGGCTCGGGTGAGTTTTGGGTTGGCTACGGAGCGATTGAGAGTTAAGAAAACTCAGTTGTGAATATGGTGTCTTGCACGGGCCTCTGTGCGAGATTAGGCTTCGCAAATGAAAAAGTTGCAGACTTGGGAAATGTAATAATATTATCGAAAATGCGAAGGAGTCCTGGGAAGGCCATCCTCGCAAATGCGAAACTTTGGCCGGAATTGCGAAGGGCCCCATATATCGCAAATGCGAAGGCAAAATAGATTTTGAAGGGTTCACAATTGCGAACCCCTGATCGCATTTGCGATAACTGCAACCTGTTAAGTAAGATTTTAGACGGTATTTTCACCCATTTTTCAATTCTTTCAAATCGTAAACCTCCATAGACGATTTTTCAAAGACCCAAACTTCTCCAAATCATTTGTAAGTGATCTCTAACTAATTCATTTCAACCCTTTACAACTTTTAGCAAGATTTCAACCAAAAATCTAGAGTTTTCATGGTAAAAATTGGGATTTTTAGTAGAACTTAGGAATTTCAAAATTTTGGAATCTAGACGTCGAATTGAGGTCGGATTCCAAAACCAATTGTATATCGGGGCTCGGGGAGAATGGATAAACGAGTTTTGGTCTGAACCTCGAGTTTAGACCAAGCGGTCCCGATGTCGATTTTTGTCTTTTGATAGGAGAACATAAGAAAACCATAGTTTTCATTAAAGTTAATTCAGTTAGCCATAATTGATGATATTGAACCAATTATGATTACATTCGAGAGGGTTAGAGGCAAATTCTAAAAGAAAAGTTATGATTGAGCAGCGAGTGGCCTGCAAGATTGAGGTAAGTATTTGGTTTAACCTTGACTTGAGGGAAGAATCCCCAACTTAGATGCTATTTGAAATTGCATGTGTGTGGTGTATAGGTGAGGTGACGAGTATCTATGCACCACCAAATTTTCTATTCAACATGATCCTTTCCTTGTTTTCAATTCATTATATTCCTGTTCATATTGTCTTCATGATTTTGATGCCTCCATATCTACTTGTTTTCGTTAACTTGTTGTTAAGTATTGTTTCAAGTATTCTGGAAGTGTTAGTTGTTCCCTTGGCTTCGTTGTGGTACATAAAGGTTGAGTTGGTTGACAGTGTTGTACGATACATCCCGGTTGGTTTCATTGTGGAAGGATAATTAACGAAGTTTATGAATAGTACAACTTTCTGGTTACAATTGTTGATACATAAATATTTTGAAAGGCTTTGACCTAAATTGTGAAATCTTTTTTTTATAAATAAAGAGATGTGATTATCTGGTGGGAACGGGTTGCACGCCTCAACAAGGAGTATAAGGTTAGACAGGTGGGATCGGGTTGCACGTCGTAACAGGAGAAATAAGGGTGATAACTATAGGGAGGAGCAATAAGGGTGGACATGAGGGAGAGGGTTGCGCACCGCAACAAGGAGCAATAAGGGAGGATATTCATGTTTTACTGATTTTACACATAAAAACTGGAATACTCACTATTTTTTTGTTGTCATTTCATATTCTGCACTTACCGTTATTTTAAATTGAAACTTGGAAATTTTCGTTAGGATAGGTTATAGCTGAGATCTGGAAAAGTTAACATACTTCTTATATTTATTTGTTGCAAGTACTGTTTAATTTTTTATTATCCCCTTCTTTCTTTATTATACATTGTATCCAGGTTATGTTATAAATGCCCTGCCGTAGCCTCGTCACTACTTCGTCGAGGTTAGGCTCGGCACTTACCAGTACATGGGGTCGGTTGTACTGATACTGCACTTCTTATGCAGATCCAGGTACCGGCCTGAGCTAGGTGAAAGTAGTAGCGGATATTATTCGCACGGAGACATGAGGTATATCTCCTGGCGTCCGCAGATTCCTGGAGTCTTCCCTTTATTAATTAGATTGTTGTTTTAAATCATTCAGAACAGGGATATATTTCCTTCAGCCAAATACTTGTAGTATTCTTAGTAGTTCATGAATTGTGACACCAGACACTAGGTAGTTCAATATTAGCATTAGTTTCATTACTTAATTATTATTGATGTCATTTGTTGAATAGTGATTGTAACAACCCGTAAAATTTCATGGCTAAAAATAATGCCCAAATAGGTCCCTGTGTTGTTATAACTGTATAAATTCTTAAAACTGACCCTTTTTGAGTAAAATGTACCCCGAGACTCAAAAGATAAAATTTTCTAGAGTTGCGTTGTTATGCGACGCACCATGCGATCGCATAACAGGTATGAGGACCGCATAATGGTCGCATACATGGACATTCTGCTGTCCAATTTTATGAGAGCAATGCGGCCCAAGATGCGATCGCATTTTGGGAATGCAGACCGCATAATTGTCGTATTCTTGCACCTCTATTTTTGCGGAAGAGGTTATGCGACGCACTATGCGATCGCGTAACAGGTATGCGGACCGCATAGTGGTCGCATACCTGGGCAGTCCGGTTTCTTTTTGACCCATTTTGAGGGCCATTTATGCGACAGGAATGCGGATCGCATAGCAGGAATGCGATCGCATTCCTGACCGCATTTCTGCTTCAAGACTTTTAAAGTTCTAATTTTATACCCGATCCCTAATTCATTCAAACACTTACCCCCTTCCATTTTAATGATTTTATGAACAAAATAGAGAGAGGGAAGAGAGAGCTCTTGAGAGAGATGGTTCCATCTTCACCCAACAATTGATTCTTCACTATTACTCGGGCCTGGAAGTTATTGAGTAATTGGCATCTTCTTCACTCTAAGAGTTAAGTCCCCACCCCATTTCCTTTTAATTCTCATGTTTTGGCTAAAAAGGGTGGAACACATAAATTGATTCTTGAAGATAAAAGCTGATGCCTCATATGCATGTAAGTTAAACTCTATAATCTAGTAAAGGGAAACGAGTTTGGGTAATTGTTCACAAAAATGGGGTTAGTAATCTAAGGGGCCACATAGCGTCGATAAAATGCCAAAAATGAGTTTGAATTATGTTTATGGTTCCGAATTCTAAGTGAAATATGTCACATTATGGAATAGATTGACGGTGCTAAACGGTCCGGTGATTTGTGATAAAAAAATTAAAGGGGACTTCCGATTCAAGGTATGTATGGATAACTTTAATCTTTGTAGAGTGGCCTTGTTGGTGTCCGAGCACACGATATGAAATTCTTGCTTGAGCATATGTGAATTGATTGTCCTGGTGTGTGGAGGTGTACGAGTTCATTCTCTGATTTTTCTTAGTCGATTATGATGCTAATTGAGATTATGAAGGGTGATTCCTTGTGCTTACCCTATCATGTGTAAGGTTCGTTAAATGTTCGAATATGTCGATATGGCAGTATGTGCTACTAAATGAAAGAATGTTAACGTACCCTAATGTGGGAATATATCTAATTGCTAAGGGATGAGTGTGGCAAGTGATGAAAAGAAACTGTGGATTGATTTAATGGAGCTAAATAATGATGGCAACACCATATATGAGTTACTGTTTGGTAAGGATTATAGTGCCTTGATTTCATATAGTTATTGGTTCATATGAACTTATGTTCTTGATGATGAAGATCCTTGTGATATAATTGTTGGTTGTTGTTGCTATCAGATGTGAATGTACGGTGGGATCGGGTTGTGCGCCGCAACACGAAGTAATAAGGGTTGAGAGGTAATAAGGGTGAAATGTGATTGTACGGTGGGATCCGGTTGCATGCCGCAACACGAATTAATAAGGGTGGAGAGGTAATAAGGGTGAAGTGTGAATGTACGGTGGGATCGGGTTGCGCGCTGCAACAAATGAATAATTGAAATGAGTAACTGTGGAATCTTCATTTGTGATTTTCTGCATATCTGTGTGGTACTTGTGTGGTTACCCTGACTGTCTTCCAATTGTGTACTGTTTGATTCTACTTAGAATAAACTTTGTTCATACATACTAGTACTATTCAACGGTACTAACGTCCCTTTTGTCGGGGGATATATCTTTTATATGGATTAGGTGGTGCCACAACAGGTAGCTCAGACTGCCGATAGTGGTGCTTCCCCTTCACACCTTCAGCAGATCCGGTGAGCCCCATTTCCTCTCGGGGCCGTGTGTAGTATATATCATCTCTTTTGTATATGTTATATCTTCTAAGGTATAGCCGGGGCCTTGTTGCCGGCAAGTATTGTGTAAACCCTTAGTACTCTTAGAGGCTCCGTAAACATGATGTGGGTTGTACATATATGTATTTTGGGCAGTAATTGTGTTTACTAGTAATCGTGGTCCAAATAGGAATTATTGTATGTTTTGTGATTACCAAATGTTGAAATGATAAAGGACGTAATGAACTCAAATGGTAAATCATTATTAAGCTCTAAATTACTAATTCATGTGGAATAATATATATTGTAAACACGGGGTAACGCGTTGGGCAGGAAAAGCAATCCAAGTCCGCTTGACCGGGATCATCCGGTTGGGCGCCGGTCTCGCTCCTCTATTTTGGAGCGTGACAAACTTGATATCAGAGCCTAAGGTTTTAAAAGTGTCCTAGGATGTCTCAGAGCCATGTCTAGTAGAGCCCTTCTTATCGGTGTGTTGTCGACCACATATATAATTAGGGGGCTGCATGGACATTAGGAAAGTACCCTTTCATTGTTACTCTGTACCGTGTGATGAAGTGGAAGGTGAGAATATATTTATCTAACTCGTGCATTGTCCCAATTTTCAGTAAATGGCACCCAAGAAGAGAGGTCGACTCGGCCGAGAGGCCAATGCTACCCCAAGAGTGGCCACAAATTCTCCAGTTGGTGGTGCAGATGTGAATGATTCCCCGACCACAAACCAACCCGACTCCTCCACTCCAGGAAAGACTATTCCTATTCCTACTCCAGCGGAGGGTGCTGAAATCCCTCCCGCTACATTCATGATCCCTCCTCAGTCCCAGCTTCCGGTCCCGGTATTTCTTATGGGGACCTTAGGGGAGTTATTCAGATGTTGACTCAGCTAGTGGCCTCCCAGGCCCAAATATCTCATGATGCCCTTGCGTCGTCTAGCGAGCAAAGGGATTCTTCAGGTTCCAGAGTCGACCAGTTTCTGCGGTTAGCCCCTCTAGATTTCACTGGCACCGACCCAGAGGCAGATCCTCAGGACTTTATAGATGAAATGTACAAGACTCTCCGGGTTATGAAGGCTACAAAGACAGATGGGGTTGAGTTGGCTTCCTATAGGCTAAAGGGAGCGGCGTATTCGTGGTTTGAGATGTGGGAGGGCTTTCCGTGGGGAGGGGAGCCCTTCGACTAAGTGGGATGAGTTTGTCGATGCCTTCATGGATCATTTCTTGCCTGCCGATACTATGGAAGCCCGTGCTGCGAAGTTTGAGGTCCTTATGTAGGGCAGCATGAGTGTGTGGGAGTACCACATGGAGTTCGTGCGCCTGTCCAAGTATGCCATCCACATGATGTCGACTATAGAGGCTAGAGTTCGATGGTTTGTTCAGGGCCTTGGTCCCTATGTTTTTAATAAAGCTGCTACAGCTGCCTTGCATTCAGATATGAATTATGGGAAGATCGTGGGATTCACCCAGGCTACAGAGGCTCGGAAGTTGAAGATAAGGATGGAGAGGGAGAGTAGTAGTAAGGCCCGGTCAGCGGGCAACCTTGGGAGTTCAGTTGCCGGTGGGAGATCAGCTCTTGGGAGAGGGGCATCAGGGCCATCCCAGTCCTATACTCAGTCCTCAGCTAGTGCCCCGCCGTCAGGGCACAGTTATCAGTAGGGAGGTCGCTTTGGACCAGGTTCAGATAGCAGGAGGTTCCATCAGTCAGGTCGTTTAGGTGGAAGGTTCCAGCAGCAGCGGAGGGCCCCATGACCTAAGTGTGGGATGTCTCGTTCCGAGCCATGTTACTTGGATATACCGGTGTGCTATAGATGCGGAGAGAGAGGCCATATCCAGTTGTCACGCCCCAAAACCGAGGGATAAGACCGGCACCTAACAGGATGATCCCGGTCAAGCGGACCTGGATTTGCCTCACCTATCCCACGTACTACCCCCTGATATCAATATACATTACTCATGTGAACTAGCAATTAAGACTTAAGCATAAACTTACGATTTGATTTCATTTCTACCTTTTTATCATTACCAACATATGATACCAAATACTTAAAAAATACATACAACATTTACCAACGTGGATCACGATTCCTAACCATACCATTACTTACCCAAAATACATATGTACACTACCCACAATGTGTCTACGGAGCCTCTACGAATACTATAAACATAACATTACTTGTCGGCAACAAGGCCCCGACTATACCTTACAATACACAATAAACTCAAAAGAAGGTGGCATGAACCACACATGACCCCGAGAGGAAGTGGGGTTCACCAGTACAACTGAAAAGGATGAGGAGAAGGCACCACTAACGGCGAGATGAGCTACCTGCTATGGACCCACCTACATCCATATAAAAGATGTAGCGCCCCCGGCAAAAGGGATGTTAGTACTGTGGAATAGTACTAGTATGTATGAACAAACTTTATCCCAAGTACAATCAAACAATACACAAATAAGAGACAGTAATAGAACCAATCAATCAATGCACGTTGAAAGAAACAACCAAAATCAACAAGTTTCACAATCTCTCCTTTTCCCCTTTCAACATCACCATATTCAAGAGTTTCATAGATTTTCATTTCAATAGTGATAATGATCACATTCCATCCTTATTACCTNTCACAACCCATCAACCTAATTACTTTGTGTTGCGGCGCGCAACCCGACCCGTCTGACAATTTAATCCATCCTTATCACCACAACCCATACCTTATTACTTCGTGTTGCGATGCACAACCCGACCCCGCCTGACAATTTAAATTCATAACAACAACCACAACCAATTATATCACAAGAATCATCATTTCAAGGAACATAAGTTCATATAAACACTTTATTTATTTGGGCCCAAGGCACCATAATTCTCACCAAGTAGTAATTCGTAGGCATTGCCATAATTGATCAACCTGTTCCCACCACTTCACATCGATACCCCCGAGCAATTATAAACTTTGCATGCCATAAGGTAGGCATGCCAAATCATTTATCTCAATCGCATATAACACAGTGGGGTGGCCATCAACTAAGACAATTATTTCATATTTTATCACACAAGGAACACATACCGTATGCTCGTCACAACCAGGGGATTCTACAAGAGTTAAAGTTAGCCATACATACCTCAAAGAGCTTTTCCTTAGGTTTATAAAATACACCAACACCTCTAGCCATAACAATCTTTAAGGAGATAGCGGAAATCGATTAATAATTAGGAAAATTACCCATGGTATAACTCTTTTAGGAATTTCATCAAACACCTAGCATGTGAAGTAGACTACAAGGTTTAGAAATGGCAATCTCTTCTTCCTTCACCCAATTTTTAACATGAACTACCCAAATTAGTTCTTTAATAGCACATACTACAACTTAGTCCCACATGCATGGCCTATTTCTAACCCTCACAACATATTTGAACACTTAACTTCTTGCATGAAATTTTTGGAAGTAGAACTTACCCGGATGGAAGGCAATCTATGGTTATCTTTTTTGATTCATGAAGACTTGAGAAAGATTTCGATGATTATGAAGTTATGCCCCTTATTTCTCTCTATATGCTCTCATGTCTCTCTAAAATCAGTAGAAAATGACCCCAAATGAAGCCCCTAAACCTATTTATGAAAATGGGGTCGGGTTATAAAAATAGGAAAAATAAACCTCTGGAACAGGGTCTGCGATCGCAGAATGGACCGCAGAACAAGAATACTGGCCGCAGAATGCATCACAAAATAGCTGCCCAAAACTGGGCTACACTGACCCAATCTGCGACCTAATCTGTGATCGCATAGTCAACATGTGACATGAAATGCGATCGCAAATTTGACACAGGATCGCATTTTTTTCCAATCTTTGGTAATTTGATCATAACTTTGGGTAGGAATGTCCAAATGATGAACGGTTTGAAGAGTTGGAAACTACACTAAAAGAACTTTCATTTGATAGGTTATTCATCACATAATACCTTATATATAATTAGATATGCTCGTTCAAAGTGTTGACTAGTTCAAGTACCTTTGGAATTTTAGCCTATTATGAAATTTTTCCATTTGGCTTAGCCTTAGGCTTCCCCTTGGACCTCACATCACTTATTATATGTCTCATACTCTTATTCACCACATCCCATTCATTTACATCATATTTAAAGCACATAAAATATTATAATTAGTCTACCTGGCACCCCGAATCCTATATTACTTAGCAAAAGTTTCCGGGGTCTTACACCAGTGAGACTGCCGCGCACCCAGTCAAGGCGCGGGTAGGGGAACTGCTCAGCCATCCAGCTCGTCAGCCGCTACATCTTCAGAACGCCCTCCAGCCCACGGACCTCCAGCTCCAGCAGGGCGCGATGCAGCTAGGGGTGGAGCATGCGGTCGAGGGGGACCCAGTCGGTTCTATGATTTGAGTGGTCACTAGAGTGCAGAGGCTTCCACAGATGTTGTCACAGCTATTCTGACTGTTCAGTCATATGATTTTTATGCTCTTATTGACCCTGAGTCTTCTTTGTCATATGTTATTCCATTTATTACTTCAAGTTTTGGTATAGAACCGGAACAGCTTCATGTGTCATTCTCTGTGTCGACTCCGGTTGGTGATTCTATTATGGCCGCGTGAGTCTATAAGAATTGTGTTGTCACGGTGTGTAGTCGGGATACCACGACCGATCTTATTGAGCTAGAAATGGTGGATTTAACGTTATCATGGGAATGGATTGGCTCTACTCGTGATTTGCTAAACTCGATTGTCGAACCAGAATTATGAGGCTCGAGTTTCCTAACGAACCGGTTATCGAATGGAAGGGGAATGATGTTGTGCCAAGGGGTAGGTTTATTTCCTACCTCAAGGCCTCAAAAATGATCAAGAAGGGGTGTATCTACCATTTGGTCCGGGTTGCAGACATCACTTCAGAGGTGCCTGCTCCCGAGTCCATGCCGGTTCTGAATGAGTATCTAGAAGTATTTTCGAATGAGCTTCCTGGAGTTCCGTCAGATAGAGAGATTTAATTCGGATTGATTTGTTTCCAGATACGCAGCCAATATCTATTCCACGTTACAGAGTAAAAGATTGGACATGGGAGAAAAAGTTTCCCAATTGAAAATCCGAGATTTGAGTGAGATTTTGACGTTTGTTTTTGATGAGTTTTGTTCGAGTGTTCTCATAATTGAGCAGGTGTTCATAATTTATAAATTTTTACCCGATTCTGAGACGTGAGCCCGTGGTACTTTTTGGGCAATTTTCCTAATTTCTCGTCTTAGCTTCGAATTTATTAGTTAAACTAGTTGTGTGTAATATTATTTACACAATGCTATTGATTTGATTAGATTTGCACTATTTGGAGTCGGATACTCGTGGAAAGAACGTGATTTCAAGTTTGATTTGAGCGGTTGAGGTAAGTATCTTGCCTAACCTTGTGTGGGGGAATTACCCCTTAGGATTTGAGTCTTCTATGTTGATTGTAGTCCGTGTACGTGAGGTGACGAGTTCTTGCTCGGACTTGTTTCTGGAAAGTTAACCCTTAGCAATCTCAGGTCCTTATATTCGCCGAGTATGAATTGTCCTTAGCATGATTGGATTTCCTAATTTCTAGTGTCATCTTTATTTACTTAAATGTGGAAGTTCTTCCGTTTGGATTTACTCCTATTGCCTATTTGACTCCTAATTGACTTATCTGAAGATTTTATTTCCTTTTACTGTCATGCTATGTCTTCTTAACTGTTTATCTCTAATTCTAATTATCTTTATCTCATTCTAGAATGGTTTGGTCTTGACTGAGGTTATGATTATTTTCACGTTGCTTGTGCTTAAATGAAATTTTTGAATACCCTTGAAACTACCGACCTTAAAGGAAGTTTGGATAGCATATACCTTACTTGGCTTGCCCGTAAATAGAGTTATCGGATTTTTGTTGATTTCTTATTGTTAACCCGTGTAATTAGGTGCGGCTGTTACATGCTATTTTCATTCCTTGTTGAGTGATTCTTAATATGCCTAACTCTCCTTATTATGTTTATTTCTCGTGAACTAGTTTTGCCTATCTTGTGATCGAAGATTCTTGAGTTGATGTATTATCTGTATCTTAAACTGTTGCCATTGTTGTTGTTGTACTTCTTGTGGTGATGCACGAGGTTTCTGCCATGCGGTTGTTGATATTGGGATTTGCACGAGGTTTCTGTTGTGCCATATTTACTATTGATATTGGACATGCGGCGTGATAAGGCATGATATGAGATTGAGGGTTGCACATGTGGCGAGATAAGGTGGGAACATGTTTATGCACATGTGGCGAAACAAGGTGGGCATATACTTTACTATTGCACACATTGTGAGACAAGGTGGGCTATGTCAGGGATTGTTTGTGATACTTGTGTTGGCCTGGGGGCATTCATTGTTGTTGATATTGTGTACTGGAACACTTACTGTGTGAGTTTATTCGTGTGGAAATTTGTGAGATGATTGTTGAATCATGTTAGGACACCTGCACAAGCATACACTTCGTTAAGTACTAGTAATGAATTTAGGGCTCCTTGTTGTTGTCAAGTATAGATATTCTTGTTGTACTTACCATATGGGTGGAGATGACCCAATTGGCTCATAAATCGTTCGTGCGGTTAGCACTCGAATGAGGGTGCAAGATGCCAAGTGTTAGGGTTCGAATATTGGGACCCATAAATGTGGTGATTTGTCCGAGGTTCAGAACCTCGTAGAGATGACTACGAATTTGATGTAGAAGTGGTTGAAGTTGTTGTGACATTACATGTCTGTGTCGTATATTTACATTCCAGATTTGTTGTGTTCTATTAAATCTTTGTGTTGTTTCGTGGTTTCCGTTGATACTTATTATTTTTCCTTCTTTATCGAATTCACTGTATTGTTAGCTATATTGCATAGCCTTTATGTGTATATCGTTTTCCTTTTATTCCTATATTGATGCTTGTTCAGTTTATTAGACCAGTGGGTGTCTTGACTAGTCCTCGTCACTACTTCACCGAGGTTAGTCTTGATACTTATTGGGCACCGTTGTGGTGTGCTCATACTAGTCTTCTACACATTTTTGTGCAGATCCAGGTATTGATCGTTAATAGTTGAGTGGACTCTTGCTGAGAAGACTCAAGGTAAACCTGTCGTTGTGCTCGCAGGCTTCGGAGTCACATTCCTACTTGCATTCACACTGTTTTATTTGTTTCCAAACAATTATAATTAGAAGTTATGGTAAACTCTATAAAGCTTATGACTTGTACTACTGGGTTTTAAGATCTAACGACTCGGCCGGTCATTTCGTGAGATCAGCCATGTTTCCCCCATTTCTGCTTTATCATAATTTCTTAGCCTGTTTATGTTGTGTTGGGTCTGTTGGTTTGTGTTCGCGTGGTCGTGGTGAGAATAGAGGCACTTAGCCTCTTAAAGTAGCTTAATAGTTGAAAAGTCAAACTAGGAGTTGACTTATTGGTAAACGACATCGGAATGCGGATTTTATGGCTTGGATAGCTTCGTTAGCTGATCTAGGACTTAGGAGTATATTCAGAATGAAGTTTTGATGTCCGGTATAGAATTAGACTTGAATTGACGAAAGTTAGTTTTTGGCGATTTCCGGTCAGGTGTGGAAAATAGGCTATCTAGGTCGGAATGGAATTCCGGAAGTCGGAGCAGGTTCGTAATGTCATTTGGATATGTGTGCAACTTTTCAGGTCAATCGGGTGTGTTTTTGCTGGTTTCAGCATCATTGGCGAGATTTAGAAGTTGACGTAATTTTTGTGTTTTTGTGCTGTTTTTGGTGATTCGAAGGCTCGACTGAGTTTGAAGATGCTATAGGGTGTGTTGGTATGTTTGGTAGGGGCCCCGAGGGGATCGGGATTGATTTCGGATGGTTAACGGAGGGTTGGACTTAGGAATTTGCAGCCAAATAGCTGCTGGTGTTATTTTACTGGTGTGGCCGCACTTGCGGATGGGGAGCCACAAGTGTGATGCCGCAGGTGCGGAAAAGAACTTGCAGGTGCGATGTTTGGACTGTTAGTTGGTTTTCGCAGGTGCGTACCTGGGACCACAGGTGCGGGTCCGCAGGTGCGAATAATTGGGAAAAATGGGAGGAAGTTTAGAAATTCTTTTGGTGATTTGAGTGGGCAATTGTGGTCTGATTGTGGTGTTCTTGGTATGTGTAGAACCATGGGAGGATGAGGATTTTAGTGATGTAAATTTTATTAAATTCCGAGATGTGGGCCCGGGGCTCGGATTTGGCCGAATTTTGAGAATTGTGTTAAAATTTATATCTTTCGATTGGGTTTGATGATGTTAATCTGATTTTGGTTAGATTCAGAGCATTTTGGAGCCAATTCGAGGGGCAGGTGTATCGCGGAGTATCTTTTGGGCTTTTTTGAGGTAAGTAACGATTGTAACTCTAAACCTGAGGGTATGGCACCCCGTTATTTGATATTGTTTTGGTAAATGAGGTGACACACATGCTAGGTGACACGCGTGGGGGCGTGCACCGATAGGGATTGTGACCTGGTCCGTCCCGTAGCGACTATTAAGCCGCGTATTCAACTTGATACCTGTTTTTGGGCTGTGAGCCATGTTTGGGGCCTCGTGCCGACCTATTTAGACCCTCAGGGTATTGTTTCCATGTTTGGGGCCTTGTGCCGACCTGTTTATACCCTCAAAGCTACTTTTACACTATTTTCCCACTATCCTGATAGAACATCTGTGAACTCAGTCATGTTTCCTACTTGTTGTTATTTTCACTGTTATCACACTGCTTTGAAACTCTGAGAAGTATTTTGGGCTGAGCCCCGTGAGTTGAGATGAATTGCCCGAGTGGCTAGTATTTTGGGCTGAGTCCCATGAATTGAAACGAATTGCCCGAGTGGCCAGTATTTCGGGCTGAGTCCTGTGAGTTAAGATTAATTGCTTGAGTGGCTTGTGAGAATGACTTAGTGAGGCCGAGCGCCGAGTATGTGAGGATAGTTATGGATCGGGCTACACGCCGCTATGTTATATATTACATATTGATCGGGTTGCATGCCGCAGTAATATATATTATATGTGGATCGGGCTGCACGCCGCAACAATATATATATTATATATATGGATCGGGTTGCACACCGCATCAATATACATTATATATGGCATAGGTTGCACGCCGCAAAAATATATATATTGGATCGGGCTGCATGCCGCAACAATATAGCGCTTGGGCTGAGGAGCCCCTCCAGGAGTCTGTACACCCCCAGTAAGCGCAGTCGACTATTATACGGATCGGGCTGCATGACGCAGTCGACTATTATATGGATCGGGCTGCACGCCTGATCATGCTCAACTATGTCTTATAAAAGACTAAACGGGCGTTGCAAATATAATCCGGGGTAT
>ML431372.1:0-113387 GCA_005239525.1 Nicotiana knightiana
ATGTCACTTAAAGTGGAAAAACTCCCTTATTACCCTTACCCGGTGAAAAAGGAGGTGTGACAGACATAATTCCAAGCCTCGGGGAATCCACTCACGTTGGCCACCACGTCCTCGATCTTGACGAAGAAGTAGCTGAGCTAGAATTGACGATTTGATTTATTGTCCATATTCACTACCAAACTTTACTTCCTCGGTGACGATGATACAACATCATAGAAATTAGGTGCGAAGAGAGATCCCACGGCCAGCTAATTTTGCGTATTTCGTCAACATGCAAATGAGTTTGTAGATGTAAAGTGAAAGTTAGGTTGGGCAGACGCGTAGTAGCGGAAAAATTCTTCCTCCAATGGGAGAAGAGGAAAGGAGTAGAAAACATAGAACGGATATGTGTAGAACGCGCGATATCCGAGGCGATGTATCTACACCACATCACGCCCCGTCGGGACCAGATCGATGTGAATCGGGATTTAGAACTTCACTCAAAATCAGCAAGAGCGACCTCGTTCATCACCGATTCAAAGGCCTCAGGGTCGTTCTTGGGTAGCTTCAAAAAATCAGATCTAGCCTTTTCACTACGAGGAATTATTTCCTCTGCCGTAGGAAATTTATCATCCTCGAGGGCAGCAGAAGCATCGTCTCCGTGAGGAGGCATATATACCGCCAAGGGATAGGTTTAGACACCATACCGTACCCAGAACTTGCATTAACCATAATCTTGAAGGAGGATGTCTTAAGCACAGAAATTGAACGCAACGGTCGCTAGAATCAGGGTAGTGGGCATGCAACGATGAAGCACAATGGAGACCAGGGTTCAGTATGGAAAATGAAAGAGTGAAACGCGGGGGATTCTATATTAGATGAAAGCAAAACAAACACAAATGGCCTCAGATCCTTATTTATAAGAGTTCGAGCGCCAAAACCAAGAAACCAAGCCATCATTACCCAATGTAGATATCGAATCGGCAGAGGCGCAAGAAACGACACAAAGCGTCGGGAAAATGCGTCTTAGTGACGCATGATGTCATGACATCATTCTGAAACGACGCATCCCAAAAGTTTGCAACTTACGAAAAGTCATGCTGCCACCTCGCCTAAAGCACCGCTACCCAACTTGCTTTCCCAAGTACATCAATAACGACAAACAGAGTCCGCTCACCAAGGTCGTCCGACCTCAACCTTAAGAAGCGGAGGGACTAACTGTATAGGCCAAAAATCTGCCTTTGGAATATTTAGCATAAAATGGCATTAAAAAATATCATCGGTCGAGCTCACCCAAGACATGACGAGATTAATAGTCGAGGTGTCGACATGAGCCGTGGTCGAGATATCAATAGAGATCGTGGTCAAGATGTCAACAAGGGTCGAGGTCGAGATCGACTATTAGTGATAAAACTTGTAACGACTAATTTGTCAGAATAGGGTATTAAATAGGGAATATTCTAATGAATATTTGTGATGTTTGTACTATTATGGGTTTCTAAGAAAAGAGTCCCATATATATAAAGAAGAGACAATGATAGTGGCATGTAATATAATTCAGATAAGAACACTTTTGAGAAGAAGACTTTCTCTCTCTGGGGCAAAAACACAAAGATTACTTTTTTATAAAGATTCTCATTCATATTATTCGCCGCTTTTCCATCAGATCCAAGAATTGTTCATGCCAATCTTGGATCTATCTGTCATTCATCATTGTCAGGCAGAATATTCGTCTTGTCCATTCATTATTGGGTGAATTATTCTCTTTATTTACATATATGTTATTTATTGACATTTATTTTTAGTTATATCTCACTTAATGTCTTTGTTGTAAGGGTATTTTACATTTAATGTCATCAACCATATACAAAATATATCTTGTCTACCGTATGTCCTTGTGCTTAATATCTAGTGTTATTATCCTTAACTAGATTTAGCCCTTCATTATATAAACTTAATAGTTTTACTGAAAATTATATTTTTTTGTCCATCATAGGTCAAATCCATTTCCGGATCACTTTTTTCGGGGTTAATATGATTTTCTTTCTTATGCATTTCTTAGGTTTTCAGGTATACCACGTCGCATTACATATTATCCAGATGCTAATGCCAGATGGAATCTGGTTGGAATTCCGTTAGTAATTTTAGCTTTTATATATTCGTAGTTGGGATTTGTCGTTCCTTCGTGATTGTAATAATTATTTCAAGGAGTAAAAAGAATAAAAGAGTGCTCCAAGTCTTTGGGCTGACCGGTGTACAATAGTCCAGGTGAGGTCGTAAATTAGGAATTGAAGTATGAAACTAAGATTAAATTATAGTAGTTGTCATTTTTTTTTGGAATGGATTAAGTAACAATGAAATAATCTATATTATATTAAAAACACGAAGGTTCTTAGCAAAGTGTCGTTCGTCCTTTTTATTCTTATAAAATATCGTTCGCACTAGACAAAATAGTAATTCAATTAATTGCCTAATACTTAGGAATAGTCATTTATTATTGTTCTAATACTTAGGAATAATCATTTAATTATTTTTCCAATATTTAGGAGTAGTCATTTAATTACTTTCCTAATATTTTGAATTATACAAAGTTTTGCCACTTTGTATTTCTTTTAGGTTTAGGCTGTATTAATTAGTTGATATTCTTTGCTAAATACAAACATTGTTATTCTATTGGGTATTTAAAAATCAAGTATATGAATTTATAACGTAAATATAGTTGATAGTCTAGGAAGAGTAGCCTTCTGCCAACGATTAATGTATTGTACTAATTATAGAGAAATTTTTGTATTGTTAATGTTTGTTCTAAATCCTTCTAAAATATACAGACACATACATGTGCAACATATATTAGAGTTCTAAATCTTTGATTATGGACACTGCTCACTACACAAAATAGTTATTTTTTTTTAATATTTAAGAATAGTAATGTAATTATTTTTATAAAAATTAAGATTCTAAATTTTTTTATTTGAAAAATGTTACCTAATTTTAAATTTAAAGTCAAGTATGATTTTACTTTTACAAATCATAATAAACATTGAAAAATTTCTTGAGGTCGGCGGCTTATTATGTCTTCTCGAGGTTTTCCATCAATATTGAAAATTATTAGTTTCTTTTTTTTCTTTTTGTGCTTAATATGTGAAATCTGGCTCCAAATACTAGATCAATTTAATACAAGGTATTGGGCTTAAAAAATATTTTTTGGACTATTCTTCTCTCTTTCTTCATCTTTTTATTTTCATATGGTCAAATACTAGCAATTTTAATTCTTTTAAATTATTCAAATTACTTTGTTGGCAAATATAGACGTTAAGCAGAATAGAAAATATCAAATAACATATTCGCCTAATAAAAAAAATAATATAATTATAACATTAACATGTGTAATATGTCCTAAAATTTAACATCATTACAAAAGGCTAAAAAAACGTATTTATCACTAGATAATGAGGAATTTAGTCTTTTGAAAAAGTTAATTAGTGTGGATTGAAAGAATTATCTTTGGAAAGCATATTTTTGCTAATTTTTATTTATCACAAATATCTTTTAAATATACCATTGATATTATTTAAAAAAAAATTATTTTTATTAATATAGGTACACGCGCAACGCGCATATCCTAAGACTTAGTACCACTTAAAATGAAATAAAGGGAATAGATATTAACGGGGCATTCACTTCTCCAACTTCACCATTCTAGTAGACGGGCCTGAAGTAGCTTGCGAACTTCAGCTCTAGAGCTGAAGTTTTTGTCTTTGTAACTGGGGAACTTCAGCTCTAGAGTTGAAATTTTTGTTTTGTAACTCGGGAACTTCAGCAAGTTTTTGTCTTTGTAACTGGGGAACTTCAGCTCTAGAGCTGAAGTTTTTGTCTTTGTAACTGGGGAACTTCAGCTCTAGAGCTGAAGTTTTTGTCTTTGTTACTGGAGAACTTCGCTCAAGAGCTGAAGTTTTTGTTTTGTAACTCGCGAACTTCAGCTCTAGTTTTTGTCTTTATAACTGGGGAATTTCAGCTAAAACTTCAACTCTAGAGCTGAAGTTTTGTCTTTGTAACTGGCGAACTTCAGCTTAACTGGCAAACTTCAGCTCAGCGAGGAAAAGAGGCTGAAATTATTTAAAAAGTGGGTACAAGTTAAAAGTTTTTAAAAAAACGGATATAAATTAAATGGGGACGACCAAATAGGGTGCGCCGCGCAATTTTTACAATATTAACACATTCTAACATAGTTAGAGATACAAGGAATAAAGAATTGAAAAACTAAGCCTCGCATTTGTTGACTATTTAAAGGTCAAAAAGTATGCTTAGGATATAGGCATTTAAGTGCAAATTTTTTGTGTTTAATGGCTTGATACAAGAAACCTAGGTAGACCTACTTTATAACCAAACTTCTTAACATCTTCTTGGACTTGTTTTCTAAATTCTCTAAACGAAAATTTCCTATAAACAGAAGGTTCAACAAAACTCTGTATTTCTGCATCATAAGATGGACATAAGAAAAATGCAGTTGAGAACCTCTCTTTTACTTTATTTGTCACAACTCTGTGTTCAACACTTTTATAAATACCATTGCTCCATGCCTGCATAACAAAAAATTATTTCATTTATTAATTTGTAGAACTGGAGAAATTTTACCCCAATATATAATATATGCATAAGTATACTAGAACTCCAATATATTATACTGGAGTTTCTATATAATATACTGGACTTCCAGCATAATATATTAGACTTTCAGTATACTACACCGGTCCAGCATATTATGCTGGACGTTCATACACAGGTGCTCCAATCTCTAGTATATTATGCTGGAACTTTCCGCGTATTGGAGTTCTAGCATAATATGCTGGAAGTTCATATACAAGTGCACCGATCTCCAGTATATTATGCTGGACCGGTCCCTGTTACAGCAAAATAGTGGCTATTTTGAAATGACTTTGCAAACACTGGTTATTTTTGAATAACCAGTCCGAAAACTGGCTAGCCCGTGCTATTTTAACGTTGATTTGATTAGGACCAGTTAATTTGACATATTTAGATTCCCTCAAGTTTCACCCGACCCACCCACATAATGTATTGAGTTAAAAATTTAGGAAAGTGATTATTCAATTACCTGGAGCAAATCTCCTACATTGATGACGAGTGCTTGAGGATTAGGCTTAACAGAAATCCATTTCCCATCTCTTAGTAATTGCAATCCTCCTATCTCATCTTGATGTAATACTGTGAGGAAATCACTGTCAGTGTGTGGCATTAATCCGAAAACTTCTGGAGAAATAGGGCAAGCTGGATATCTGTTCATTCTTAGGTAACAAGTGTTTGGCAAACATGTTTCCTTGAAATAATTTGACTTATGTCCAAGTTCCTCTGCTAATAATCTTGCTAATTCCTGTGCTAATTCAGATAATGTTGTTGCAAATTGTTCCATAGTGGAGCTGAATTCATCCATACCAAAAAAAAAGAAGAAGATATTATTAAGCAATTATTATTTATAGACTCTAAGAAGATAAATTGGTGAATAAAAAAGACAGCTCGGTGTACAAAGTATCACGCGTTCACGTAGGGGTCTCGGGAAGGGCAACATCCCAAAGGAGTGCAATATAGAATACTAAAATCGGTCGGTCGATCGCGACCGTTTTTGCCGAATTTCTAGTAGTGTTTGGATCTTAATATATAGGTAGGAGTTAATATTGGCCTTAACCCCACCACAAGTTAAAAAATGTATAAGTTCTAATTCTGTGGGCTGATAATCTTTTATTTCTCTCTATAATTAGCTCCTGACAGTGGCGAAGTCAGGAAATTCGATAAGGGTGTTCAAATTTTGAATACCCCTTGCCAGTAAATTACGCAAAGGTATTCAAAGCCTATTTTTAATCAAAAACAAATAATATTTTAACTTATACGCAATATAATTTTTTGACGAATAGTGATCAATTGACCACCTTTGGACCAACCGAGCTTCGCCCTTGACTTCTTTTTTAGAAGGAGAACATAAACTATTGTAGTAACTAATCAACCTCGCTCCTTATATCCTTATTGGGTAAGGTGGTCCAGTGTTAACTTTCTTCTAGGTTGACTACGTGTTCTAAAATAATGAGGATGAGGACTACTAGTTTGCTTGGCTTTGTGTTTTTGTAGTGAAAATACGATATTTGGTAAGTTCCTAGAATAAGAAAAGTATTATTAAGTAGAAACAGAAATAGTTTTTGGGAAAAATAGGTTTAGAAAAGCTTGGTTGTCAAACACGAATTACTGTTTAAATGTGTTCTTCAAATTGATTAGTCAAATACAACTGCTTCTCACTGAAAATACTTTTTTGAGAAGTACTTTTGAGAAAAATACGTTTAGAAACACTTTTAAAAAACTCGATCAAATATTAATTCTTGATCAAAAGTGTTTATCGAATTGATTAGCCCAATACAACTACTTCTACTGAATATATTTTTTTTCCAAAAGTACATTTAAAAAATAAGCTAATTTAAAAGCAGGGCCAAACATGCTATATATGAGACATCTCCCAGAAAAAAAAACATGCCAAATGCATGCATTAGAAAGTATTTTCAATTGATACACTTTCACTTTATTTGGGGACATATCTTAGTTACTACATTAAGTGGTGGATCCTGACCTCAAGTAAGAAGCCCCACAACGTCAAAAAAAACCATCAAATCAAATTATCAAACCAGCATTGCAATTCATGTACTACTTCCACTTTTAGGAGAATACCTTCTTATCCAAATCGGCAGTACTCAAATGTTGTCGGACAAATTGAACAGAGTTTGAATCAAAAGCTGCTAAACCTTATTAGTTGCAAGTTGATCTCCACATTTGTCATGAGTATATTAATTGATCTTGGACATTTATGAATAGTTACTTATAGTTATCTATGAGGAAAAAACCCTTAGTATTCACAGTTTCAGCATACCTCAGAAGAAATTAACAAGGAAAAAACTTCTTGTCATATGAATTCTCGTATATAGGCTAAACAACTCTGTCCTACATATTTAAAACACTAGCACAGTTCTCGCTACAGTGCAGGAGAGCTTCTCAGGGTTCGGCCCTGAGAGCTAATTAAACTAATCAATACGCAATATTATATATATAACAGGATCGGTATATAACAATCATACATTACAAAAGTCAAGTTTTTATAGAACGATTATTTTCATGATATGTTATAATATATGTTTTACTCCCTCTCTTCCAATTTATGTGAACTTGTTTGACTCGGCACGGAGTTTAAGAAAAAATGAAGATTTTTGGAATTTGTGGTCCTGAACAACTCAAAAAGGGGTCCGCAGTATTTGTGTGGTTATAAAAGCTTCTCACTAAGGGTAGAATGAAGAATTTAAGCTAAATTGTTTCCAAATTTAGAAAGGGATCATTCTTTTTGGAACGGACCAAAAAAGAAATAGGTTCACATAAACTGGAACAGAGGGAATAGTACATAACATCACTTCGTTATAACGACAAAAAATATTCGGAACAAATGAGACTACTATTATAAAGAAGTTTGACTATATATGCTATATTTTTTGCCTATTTCTAACTTAGGTAGTTGGATGTGCGACTATTTAAGTTAATACTTCAACCAAAAAAAATGTATAACAGTACATCTAGTACTTGTAGTTTAGTTCGCTATTTCACCAATTTATTCCTACTAATCAAATTGTGTAAAACACAAGAACCTCTCCTTCTATAGGGAGAGATGTAGAAAAGAAAACAAGAAGATTTAGATATAGATCTAGTATCATGAGTGTAACTGAGTAAAAGATTTTTCGACAATCAAATTACCTAAAGGATAACTAGTCATATTCTGCAACACACATATTAAATTAAATACCCATATATAGTGTATAATTTCTATATACTAGGAGTGTATTTATGAAATCCAATCAGTATGACACACATTAAACAAAATATATATAAACAGTGAAAATTCTGAGTACCTGAGGCTGCTCAGTCCCTTATTTGAACTGGAAACATGAGAGAGAGGAACATGAAAAGCTTCCGACCAAGAAAGTTGTCGAAGACAAGTAGCTGTCGGCGTTCCCCAACGGTAACTTCCTTCGGAGAAGTTAAGATTCTTGTCAATATTCATTTTCTCATTAAACGGTTTCTTGAAAAGCTTGACTTGTTCCATTCTCATTTTGGCCAAAATATCATGTGAAACTCCATGGTTTATCACTTGGAAAAAACCCCATTCTTTTGAAGCTTTGGCTATTTTTCTCTTGCACTCTCTTCTCTCGAATTCGTCTCCGTAATTTAGTTGGTCAAGATCGATAAGAGGCAACTCGTATTCCTCCACTAAGAAGAGGTTTTCGTAATTGTTTGAATCAATTTCATTACTTATGTTCTCAAAAAGATTCTTGTATGTCTCTTCAAATGGAGGATCAGGTGATTCTTCCATGCTTATAGTCTGAAAAGAAAGTGGTGTCAGAGAATACCATGAAAACTGCAGAATGTATATATATAGGAATTTGCGGTATATATATATATATTTCACCTATGAGTTTAATTTAACCTAGATGCGGATCACGATATAAACTTGATGATTTTAGTTTTTCATCTTTGCTTATATTGATGCTTGCTTGATGCAGAACTCATTGTAATTCTAAATATATATATGCATTTTAAGTTGGTTGAGCCAATTTAAGTAGAGCCGTAGCCAAGATTTGAATTTTATGAGTTTAAAAATTTAACTATTTTTAAAATAGTTAATGAATTTCGTAAAATAAATACAGAGTTTGAACTAAAGTTACTGGATTCGGCCGAACTCGTAACGTATTCTCCAGCTCTTTTCGTGAATTTAAGGAATGCTGCATCTGTCTCTGGTTTAGCCTATTATATATAGCATGTCCATTATACTCCTTTCGTTTTACTTTATATGACAATATTTGAATCGACACGAAGTTTTAAAAAAGAACGAAGACTTTTGAAATTTGTGATATAAAATAAGTCTTAAATCTTTATATGATTATAAAAATTTCTCATTAAGAATAAAAGCAAAAAGTTTAACCTAAATTATTTTCAAATTCAGAAAGCTATCATCCTTTTCGAAACGCACTAAAAAGAAAATATTATCATGTTTAATTAAAACAAAATGACTATTTTTTATCATGTTATCAACTAATTGTTTATCAACGATCTTTACCTGTAATATACCTTATAAATAGTTTAATTATGCAAATATTTCTTTACGCCGTGTATGCATATAATATTACATAAACTCTTTGCTAATATAGAGGCAACAAATTTGACCCAAAATTCTCTTTGAGATGTGTTGTAACTAAAGATGAGGAAGAAAAGAAAATCAAATTAAGACCATATTTCTGAAATTTCTGATTCTATGTTTTTTGGTCAGTTTAATTTGAAAGTCATTGGGGACAAAGAAGATGCATGTCTTTTACTTGGGGGAGGTGGTGAGGGGAGCAAGGAGCCTTGTGCACCCAAACAGAGACCAATAGGGGCCCATTTGGCATTTAAAAATTGAAGTGTTGCATTTCTTTATTGGAAAATCATTCTCTGTAGTCGATCTTAAAATAATAATTAAAAAAAATAAAAAAATATTTATATAGATATATTTGTATGTTATATAAAAATTATATAAAGTTTATATACGTTTTTCTGTTATCCGAATGTAAATAATTAGCGCCAAGTTCTAAAAGTGAATAATACCCTTTTCTTTAATTGGTCAAAGATGGTATGATGATAGTCTATGGTTCTCCATCACAAATCATGGTACACATGCTTTTATTAATATTGACTGCGTCCACCCTCGTGTATTATTTAATTTTCGTGTTCCCTCTAATTTTCTACCGGGGTTAGGTGGGTTTATTCTTACTTTTTACCTTTAACACTTTTTCCTTTATAGTTAGTCCTAAAAAATTTATATATTTTTTAATTTAATAATAGTAATTTAACTTTAAAATACCCATTTTACTTTTAGAATTGATTGAGGTTCTACCGAAAATAAATTCTCTATCTTCACTAACTGAAGATAATATTGTGTGCATATTACCCTCCCAAAATCCCTCTTGTGAGAATACACTAGGTATAGTTTTTGTTATTGTTGTTATTAATTTTTTACCCTTAATAAAATTATTTAAAGCTACACAAATATTTATGACTTATTTTAAATCACAAGTTTCAAATATCTTATTTTCTTTCTTAAACTCCGTGATCGAGTATTAAGTCAAACATTATCACACAAATTGGGACGGAGGGAGTAATATCCAAAGTGTTAAGTTGTATGCATTGATAGGGTTAAAAAAATTATATAATAAAGCACAAATAGTTACGTGTAATTCTCTATAATAAGTATCACTCTCTCCATTTGAGTTTATGTGAATCTTTTTCAAAAAGGTATTGACTAATTTTCAGTATAAATGTGGACATAAATTTTTAAAATACAATTTACATAGTTAAAAACTACACAAAAAGTAGTATACGTCACAATAGTTAACAATTCAAAGTATAAAAAATATGGTAAAAAAATAAATTATTTGACTCCCAAAATAATACAATAAGTTTACATAAAAATGGAACAGAAAGAATAGTTGTTAACATGATAAAATAATAACTAATCTACCATTAATAGTGCAGCTACACTAATAATATAAAGATACAGGTGCATGGCGTACATTGGCGGCAGGTCATTTATGAGATGATATATGCTACTAATTCTTTCTTACTTGGTTTGCCTGTTGTGAGAATTTTGAAGACTTTGTCATGACTTTTCCTCAGATGAGCAGAAAATGTAGAGCTTATACTCAACCTGTTTTACTAAAGAAGAAATCCAAATAAACATATGATCAGTAATAATACAAACTCAAACCCCAAAATAAAAGAAGAAGAAGAAGAAGAAGAAGAAGAGATCAAATCGTTTGCATGGCTATATGAAAAAGAGACAACAAAAAATAAAAAATAAACAAAAAAATAGCGTGATAAAGATTGGGCGTTAGGACCACGGAGGATCTAAGCGTCTTTTTAACAAGAATATATACCAAAAAAATATAAAAATTAAAGCTGATAATTTTCTAAGATATAAATAAAATAATAAAAGTATAATTTCACTAACAAATTAAAAGTTCAGATTAAATAATCACGCAATGCAACTTATCAGACCAGGCAAGAGGTTCTGGGTTCGAATCAGTTTAATTTGTCACCAATTTTAAGTGCTTGGGCCATGATAAAAAAGAATCTTCGCGTAATGGAGCATCTAGAATACATAATTAAGTAAATAAAAATATTTTTATTATTCTACCAACGCAGGAAATACTACTTACTTGGAGAATAAAACTAAGTAGAAAGAGAAGGCTCTGAAGAGGCAGCAGAAGCAAGAAAATAAAAGATATTCTTGGAATTAGTGTATGAGGCTGCTTAGCTAATCGGTTTGCTGTCCATAAAGATTGGACGATATTCTTATAGGGAAAGCAATGGAGTACTGCAGAGGGAAAATAATATGAACAGTAGTTATTACATGTGAAATATATATATATATATGCTTCACGGGCGAGCTAGAGTGTCGTGAGCGGGTTCGGCCGAACTCAGTAACTTTGGTTTAAATTCTGTATTTATCTTCATAAAATTTATAAAAATTATTAATTTAGAACTTAATAACTTAAAATGATTAGAATTTCGAATTTATAAATTTAAAGTTCTAGCTCGGGCTATAATATGTTTGTAGGATTGAGTGTTTATGTGTAGAGAGAAGAACACGCGGCTCATCAAGGAATCAGAGAAATTCTTCTGTCTTTTGTAGCAAATATCTTTACTTGTGATGTTTTCCATTTTTGCTCTATATATTGCTGTAGATTGATTAAGAGTGATACATTTTCATTGGCTAATTAAGAAAAAGAACAATAGATGGTTTGAATATTGGGGTTTGGTTGGTAAGGGAAGAAATTAAATTTTACTTTTGCCATGCTAAGTACTCATTATACTCATAACACAGAAACAACAATAATGTATACGGTCTGATCCCTGAGGTCCGAGGAAGGTAAAATATACGCAGTCTTCATCTATATCTCCTATGAGGTACGTAGAGAGTCAACAACAAAATAATATACCTAGTATAATTCAACAAATGAGGTTTAGGAAAGATAAAATATATGCAGACTTTATTCCTACCTCGTATGGAGAAGTGAGATTGTTTCTGATAGACCATCTGACTAAAACTCATAACACACGATTCAGATCAACCAATTATAATATCAAAATGGTTGTTGAAAATCAAACTTAATTTCACATCACAAACAATATTGTTTCATTTGGTTCTCATTGCTCCAAGTCTTGCCTGCCTTCATCATTCAATACTTCTGAGAGAAACAGGACACATGATAAATTTCTGGACCGGTCCCAAACATGAAAAAACATGGGGGGAAATAAAAAGAAAAAGACACTGTATTTTAAGAATTCAGCAGCATTTATCAGAATCCATGTCGGCAATGGCACGTCACATGTGGCATAAATCAAAGTCTCATGTTTCGTCTGAAATCCACGTCGGCCACTGCAGCAAAGGAAATTTTTTTGCAGTCTGAGAATTGAAGGGCTTCCATGTGCACTGCTTTGATGCAGGATACAAGTACTGATGATGGATAATTATTTATTGTACCACACACAAGGATTTTTATACCAAGGGGTTTAGAAGCAGAATATAGAAAAGTAAATATACGAATAATTTGGGAGATTCAACATATATTACTATATATCCGTGGTAGAGCTAAAATTTGTATAGACAGGTCAAATTTATTTTTATTATATATATATACATACACATTATATGTTTTGACTCAATTTGGCTTCTTCGTGTGTTTACTAATTTATATTTTGACACCCCTTAATTAAAAACCTGATTCCACTACTGATATATATACATAATATTTTATCTATTTATACAATATCCCTTGAACAAGGGTGGCTTCGACACCGCATACCCTTAGGAGTCGTTTCGTAGCATGTTAGAGAGAGTTATCCATGTATTAAAATTAGGATAACTTTATACATTATTTTGGTTACAAAAAAAGGAAAAATAATCTCCACATAGAATCTAGTATAAGTTATACAATGGTTGATTGGTTTTTTCTCTTTTTCACGTGAAACATAATACTGCTAAGACAACATTTGGTTCATATTTCTCTTTTCCGCATAATTAATATATGTATATGTTATGAGAGAATCTATTTATTACTTTATGGAGGGTAAAATATTGAACAACTTATACATATATTAGTATAATACTTGTATAAAACCTAAAATGGCAAGAATACTCTCTATTCAAGCTTTTATTTTTTTATTTAAGAAAATACAATATACTGATGTGTGACTACAATTCATGGTTTAACACATTATGTGCCTTGCATTTTATATGCTTTAATGATAAATTACACTTTGTTTGAGCGTAATTGAGTCTATTTTATGTGTAGATGAATTGGAGATGAAAGTATAGCTAAAGGAATACTTAAACGCCGAATGTGCGCTCGAGAACGGTGAAAAGGAGAAGCCAGGCAAAAGCCAGCTCGACCAGGCTTTAGCCTAGCGAGGCCAGCCTAAGGCCAGGTCCAGTCCGAGTTTTGAAAGATTAAATTGTTTCCCGGCTTGACTAGGATTTGAACTACACGTTTAGGGCTTGTCTCAAACATATAAATAGACCTAAAAACGCAACTTTGTAGGACTTTTGCAATCGGAGGCAAGAATAGCTCATGGAACACTACTTGGGAGTTAGAATTAGCGATTTGTACATCCCTGTATCTCTACTCTGTAATTTAATTATGCAAATTACTTTGGATATTGTCACTACGAGTATGAGTAGCTAAAATCCTCATCTAGGGTTTGATGGAACCTATTGAAGGATGAATTTCTCGTTATTTTAATATAGATTTGCCATAGTTTTCTCTCTATTTCTTCAACTATATGCTTGTTGCTGTTGATTGAAGGGCCCTCGATTAACTGTTCCTATTTAGTGTGCATTACTCGGGAGAGAGTGCATATTTAGGTAGTTTTTGAACAACATCACTCCTAACGTATATGTGGGATCAATACGAAGGGTTTAAAGGTGGGATTAGGGATAACGAAACCTTGGGTGCGATTTAAGTGAGCTGTAATTAAAGCTAGCTAGCGTAATTCGGGAGAATATGTCTAGTATATTGTTGTAATTACTCGGGAGAGAGTTATGAAAGTCTGAGTACTCATGATCGATAGAGAAGACTTAGAAAAATTTATAACAAACATAGCGGAAAGGATTCCGATAATAGGGAAAATCATAACCTTAGATCATTCCAATTATTATTTACAACCCATTCTTAGTTAGTTCTTATTTACTGCATTCTCATTAACTAATAGTTAGTTAGTAAACATTCACTTTGTTATTCAAATATCTTGGGAAGTTGATTACGTAAAATTGTGTGAGTCTGATAGTTGTGATTGATAGGTTAATTCCCTGTGGGATTCGACTCCGGACTTGTTAACCGGAATATATTTGCAGCGACCGCTTTGTCCTTTTTATAAGGCATAGTTGGGCCTGATCAAATTTTGGCATCGTTGCCGGAGAATTAATGGTGTTATTAATTCTTAACATTCAGCGAAAGTAAGATCCTTCTTGACAAGATGGCCGAAAACTCAGGATGGGCGACAAGAAGCGCTCCAATCACTCCTATAGTGCACTCAGTGGCTTTAGACCCAACTAACTCCATAGCTGAAAATATGGCCACCCTAGTGACACAAATGAGTATCCTCACCAAAAGGGTTGATGAATCAGGCCAGAAGCAACAGGTACACATAGTTGATACAACTAATGGGGGATTATGTACATCATGCATTAATCAACCATATGTTTGCTCGTGGAGTGCGGAAGGTGATAACGAGCAATATCAGAAAAATATGAACTATGTGGCCAACTATGCGGGACAGAGGCAAGGTGGTCAGAATGAGGGTCAGCAGAATCAACAATATAGACCAGCTCAGCAGTCGTACAACAACAACAACAATCTTGGGGCTATGCGACTACAGGGGAAAGTGGTGCCTTACCAAAGGCAACAGGGGTACAACCAGCAAAATCAACCACATGCTTATCAACAACCTCAACAACAACAAACTGTGAGACACGAAGATGGGTTTGAAAAACTTGAGGGAATGATGCAATAATTGTTTGGGTCCACTGGAAAAATAATTGAAAGATTAGACTCACATGAATCAGCGATAAAGAATATTGAGATTCAATTAGGACAAATTTCGATGGCTTTAAATAATCGTCCCCAGGGGACGTTACCTGCAGACACACAAATCAATCCAAAGGAGCAGAGCCCGAAACAGCTAATGGCAGTGAGTCTACGAAACGGTAGAGACCTAGACATGGAACAAGAAATTTCTCGCGAGAGCAGACCTACTGAGACAATGGTGCCAACACCCATTGAGGTAGATGATTCAGCAGGGTTTGACTGAGGTGACAGTACAACATGCACAAGAGGACGCCAACAAAGAAAAAGAGGTTGTGAAAGAGACTGAGGCAACACATGAACCGATAGTGGAGGCAGTGCCTGAACAAGAAAAAAACAAATCACAGGGAAGAAGCGACCTCCAGCACCATTTTCACAGAGACTGACTAAGTATCAGAAAGATAAGCAATACAAGAAATTCTTGGAGATGTTAAAGCAAATTCAGGTAAACATTCCATTGATTGATGCTTTAAAGGAGATGTCTGGTTATGCGAAAATGATGAAGGACTGATGCCTCGCAAGTTCGACTTTCAAGGCTTGGCCACGGTTACACTGACTCAGACTTGCAGTGCTGTTGTGACGAGACCCATTGCTGAGAAGCTGTCTGACACAGGTCACAATCCCATGCACAATAGACAACTATGCATTTTCTAAGGCACTGTGTGATTTGGGTGCAAGAATAAACCTTATGCCCCTAGCTATCTACAAAAGGCTAGGCATTGGACGAGCTAGACCCACGGCCATGTTACTACAGCTGGCTGACCGGACAGTGAAGAGGCCCTCTGGTATTCTGGATGATGTATTAGTACAGGTTGGGAAGTTTGTGTTCCCAACAGATTTTGTCATTCTTGACTGTCGGGTTGACGAGGAAATTCCCATAATTTTGGGAAGACCATTCTTGGCCACTGGGAGAGCTCTAATTGACTGAGAAACTGGGGAGCTCAAAATGAGATTAAATGATGAAGAGATAACATTCAACGTGCTGAAATCTATGCGGCGACCAAGTGAATTTGTTAATTGCTCACTAATAGATGCCGTGGATGTAATTTTGGAGGAGGAAGATGAGACATTGAACACTAAAAACCCTCTAGCAACCTGTCTCATGAACCTAGATGAAGCCAATGGAGAAGACTTGGCAGAGTGGGTACTTTCTCTCAAAGGCCAAGGTTTTTGGAAGAGGGAGCTCGAATTTGAGCCCTTGCACTTAGAGGAAAAAACTCCCCTAGCCAAGCCATCGATAGAAGAGCCACCAAAGTTGGAACTAAAGCCACTACCACCTCATCTAAGGTATGCATTATTAGGACCTAACTCAAATTTACCTGTTATTTATCTCATCTAGTTTGTTAGATGTGCAGGCAGAACAGCTTTTGCAGGTACTGACGGAGTGCAAGAGTGCAATTGGTTGGACCATTGCAGACATTAAGGGTATCATCCCGGCATTCTGTATGCATAAGATTTTACTGGAAGATGGGCACAAACCTTCCAGAGAACATCAAAGAAGCCTGAACCCCAACATGAAAGAAGTGGTGAAGAAAGAAGTGATTAAGTGGTTAGATGTGGGAATCATATTCCCCATCTATGACAGCAATTGGGTTAGCCCAGTTCAGTGTGAGCCAATGCAAGAAGTAAAGAACGAGGTAGATGAGCACTATAATCTGAAATTTTCAAGGTCGTCTAGGCAAAGTGACACTCCTCTGTTGAAAGCCAAAAAGTGCATAAAGAATCATTTAATTCTTGGCTCGCAACAATTTGTATCGCCCCAAGAGCATGATCATAGAGCAGAATCAAAACTTGGGGTCCAATTCATAAGTTCAAAGTGGAGGAAAAAGGAGCATAGAAAGCAAATCTATTGGAAGGATGCAACAACAAACCAGATGGTTGGAACTAAGTATGAGGTACCTGCACAAAGGACCAGGCCTGGGGAGAAGTCTGAGTACCTAACTACTAGTGCTTCGGCCTTTGGCCTACCGGGGAGTTTCTTTTACCCTCTTATTAGTTATGGTGTGCATTGGGGACAATGCACAATTTTAAATGTGGGGTGAGGAGCTTGTCTGGTTGGAACTAAGTATGAGGTACCTGCACAAAGGACCAGGCCTGGGGAGAAGTCTGAGTACCCAACTGCTAGTGCTTCGGCCTTTGGCCTACCGGGGAGTTTCTTTTACCCTCTTATTAGTTATGGTGTGCATTGGGGACAATGCACAATTTTAAATGTGGGGTGAGGAGCTTGTCTGGGTGACTTTATATGCTATTTTAGCTGTGTTAGTTTAATTGAATAATATTATTTTTTTAGAAAAATGAAAAAAAAACATAAATATGTTGAACTTTTCCCGACGATGGATCTCCTAGACAGTTTTCTTGAGGGGAGTAAGTCTAAAGAAAATACAAAAAAGATGTTTTTTAGGGTAGTGTAGTAATTCTCCCTTGGTTTTTCTTTGGGCCGCGGTTCTTCCAAGGGTTTTTAGTTGAACCAGGTGTATGTAGTTTTATTTTTTAGGAGTAGGAGTCCATGATGGCAATGCATTTTATCGCAGCAATATCTCTGAGCTTTGTGATGCCTTGAGAATAGTCAGTACTCTGGTTGTGACGCTTAGGCTCAATTTTTGACTCTAGGATAAATACCTTAAATCATGGATTCTTAAATTTGCTTAACTGCTTTGACTGGAGTGTCGTGATAAAACCAATCCTGAATGAGCTTGTGCCATGTCTGTGTGAGGTTTGTATGTATTCCGTGCATTGCATTTGATATCTAGGACTTGCCCAGTGTGTGTGCAAAGCGAAATAGTAGTCTTGTTCAGTCTTAAAAGTGATATAGGAATTTCTTTGTTAAGCGTGATATATATAGAGTATCCACCTAAATGTTATGTATCGTAGTTAATCCCTTTGAGCCGATAATCCTGTTCATTTGGTAAGCACATTACAAGTCGTACCCCGCTGTTTGAACCGACTATATATTTGAACCTTGTCACCTCTCATGAGCACTTGAATTTTGATGAATTATGGAAAATTTAAAGTATGGAGTGGTGGGTTGGATTTTGAGTGGAACAATGAAATGAGGAGAAAGGTGCACCGTATGAAGAAAAAAATGTGTCAATAAAAGCCATTTGGATAGAAAAAAAAGGAAAATATAAAAGAAAGAAAGAAAAAAAAAAAATATATATATATATATATATATATATATATAGAGTAGCTGTAGTGTATGAAAAAAAAACAATAATTCCTGATGGTGGTGGCTCTTGATGTATTGGTGCTTAAAGAAGTAGAGGGGAAAATATAGCGAAGTTAAGGTGGAATTTCGGTTTGACATAAATATGGGCTTGAAGGTTGAAGTGTTTGTATTAAAGTGATTACGGGAGGTGTAGTCACTTATAACCAAATGTATCCTACCCGACCCGCAACCTACATTAGAACCAATAAAAGTCCTATTTGATCTTTAGACTAAATGAACTCGATTAGTGGAGTATTACACTAAGGGCAAGCTTATGGTACTTCATTTGGGGCATTTGAATGTTATTTCTGAGAGAGAGTGAATTTTTCCTATCTTGAGTTCCTACGTTATTAAAATTCATGGTGTGTGAAACTAAACTCATTGATTGGGTGAGGGCACATGATTCATAAAAGAAAGGTAATGTTGTTGACCTCCATGTTAGAGTAAGTAAGTGAATTGTGAATAAAACATGGTATTTGTGAGTCGATTATTGAGGCAAGGATTTCACACCTTTGTGCTTAAATTATTTTAAAGATTCTTGGTATAATGAGTTAAGGGAATTTCTTAATAGGTTGTATCTATGGGTGTAGTTTGATTTCTCGAGGATGAACAAATGTTTAAGTATGGGGTATTGATGTGTGGCTATAATTCATGGTTTAGCACATTATGTCCCTTGCATTTTACATGCTTTAATGATAAATTACACTTTTTTTAGCGTAATTGAGTCTATTTTATGTGTAGGTGAATTGGAGATGAAAGTATAGCTAAAGGAATACTTAAACGTCGAAAGTGCATTCGAGAACGGTGAAAAGAAGAAGCCATGCAAAAGCCAGCTCGACTAGGCTTTAGCCTGGCGAGGCCAGCTTAAATCCAGGCCCAACCAGGCTTTAGCCTGGCGAGACCAGCTTAAATCTAGGAGGGATGGAGTAGAAAAGACTCCCTATGTGGTCTCAGTGTCCATAGCAGCATCACCTCCGTCAGGTTCCTCCAACTGGATCTCATCATCCTCTGCTCGGGGAGTAGCTGGGATGTTGAACATCTGTAGCACTTCCTCAACAGTGTGGGCAGCGAGGTCTGGCTTCTGAGACTGGCCAGCTGATGCCACTAGTGTTGATGGTGCTGCTGGGTCTGCTGGTACTAATGGATCTGTCTCCATCAGTAAGTCAAATGGAAGATCTCCAGCAACTGCTATCTTGGTCACTTCTCGTCTCAGCTTGTCAACTGATTTCCTTGAAGCCTGGGATTTCCTCATCTTCATCACCTGCTTCCCAAGCTTCTCAATTTCTCCCCCATTCACCACCAAAGTGTCCATGATGGTATTTTGATTCTCCAAAATCTTCAAAGTTTCCTCCACTGTCAGAGGTTCCGGGGTGCTGGGGTCGAAGTCCATGCTGCAACAGCACTGGATAGGTCAGACAGCTTTGCAGTAGTTGGCTGCATCCAGTTGTTGAGACTCGCCAGTTTCTAGGAGACTCGTATCACATAAAGTGGATAAGTAGAGGAGGAAGGAACTGCTACGGATGGCCCTGAAGATGGAGGTGGAGGCATGGCAACGGTATCGGTGGAAGACCCGGCTGCTGTGGAAGGATGGCAGCTGAATCTACAACTACCACCGACGGCTCATCAGACTGGCCTACGGTAGTAGTCGACTTACCCTTGTTCTTCGGGTTCCTAGGGTCCTTCAGAGAGTACCAGGAGAAGGGCTTCTAAGCCCGAACCTTCGTATTAAGGCTCTTAGGCTCCACCCCTCGCATCCGTAAGATACTCCGTGATAGTGTTGGGATACATATAGGAGCTTTCACCCTACCTAACAACCAGATACATGTTGGAAGACATGATGGCACCCACATTGATTGGGTACCCATCCATGATGAAGCAACTAGGACTGCCCGAGGGATTGGGAGATTGTTTTCATTCTGGCTTGGGTCTATACGAACACACAATCTCTGCTAACCTTTTGCTTCAAAGTTGAGGGTGTTCCGCTGAATGGGAACCCCTATTGTATCTCAGCTAACCAAGGGCGAGCTGCATCACCCATTGAGAACTTCTCCAAATACTACACCGGCTCCACATCCTCGAGCCCCAAATAAGTATTCTGGGTGCTCTGATCAAATCTTACTTTCAAGTTCCTCACTTTGGTCACCTTAGTCCCTTTCTACATATGCGCCACATTGGCATAGAATTCCCGGACTAAGTGCTCCTTGGAATCTACCATACTTTGAATGAACCATGTCCACCCTTTTCTGTCCCGAAACTGTTTCGCCACATTTGGTTTGTACCGATCCAAGTATTTGAAAATAAACTGACGCTCACGTATGAGCGATCTCTGAGGCAACCACTCTCGGAACCTAGTGAAAGCTGTCAGGCTCACAAATTTATCTTCCCAAATCTCCTTCTTCTTCGACCTCTCGAGGCCAGCAACTCTAGTATCACCCCCTTGACCGTCATCCGGAATATTATCATCATCATCAACTGGAATAGGTGCGGTGAGGGAACGAGTAAATGAGGGTTCTGAACGCTGACTATCATCATCCGAACCCTCAAAAGTGCTTGTTGAGGTGGAGGGCTCATTTCGGAGCCGGTATCTCCCTTGAAACTGTTGTGGCTGAAATTGGGCATTAGGTTGTGCTTCCATAGAGTGACCCTCTGCTGCTTCCCTACATTGGATGTATGAAGTTTATTTAGAGGGTTCCGTAGCCCTACATTGCCCGGTGGTTGCCTTTTCAGATATCCCTTTTTCCACAGAGAGTGGTAGGGTGCCCATACCTCGGCTTCAGGAGCGTTCACCCCTACCCTTGGATGTATCACCTCGTCCCCATGATCTAACCATTGTCTGCAATACATAGCAACATGAATCAATTACAGTTCATATACAGGGTATCGGAAAGTTGCAGACAAAACAATGCAGGTTGGGGAAGTGCAGCCGCAGATGGGCTTGTGCGTACCGCACAATTTTGGAAGTGCAGGAGCAGTTGTGGTTCTATGGTCTGCAAAATTTTAAGGGCAGCCTCACAGTGCAAGCTCTAAATTACAACTCTCTAAAGTCAGAGAATTGATCGATTTGTGGCCGCACACGCTTTTCTGCGGCCGCGGTTCAATTTCTATGGACCGCATAATTTCAAGTGCGGTCCACAAAAATGATTGCACAAAAATTGCCCTAGCCTAATGATCTGCAGACCGCACAACTAAAAACAAACGGCAGTCACTTAGGTATTTTCAATTCAAGCATAATTTAGACATGGTATTGTTAATTTAGACATGATACACAGTTTACCCATCCCCCAAATAGATAATAAGAAGTTACCCACACAAGTTTAAGCTCACATGATGATGAATTTGACATTAGGCCTAAAAATAACTAAACTAATTATTAACAAAATGAAGAAAATTGAAAAATCTAAAGATGAATTGAACATACCAGTAATGTAGTGATGCAAAGACGAATCAAAGATGATGAAGTGAGTGTGAGATGACTGAATCAGTTGAGTGCACTGTGCTTGGATTAGTGTTAAGTGTTCAGAGTTTGTAAAGTTTGAACAGTTTGAGGAGGCTACTATTTATAGTTTGACCGATTAGAGCAAGGATTCAAAGATGAGTGCGGCCGCACAATTTCACCTGCCGTCAACACTCCTTTACCTGTTACTAGTTTTAACCATTATTGATCAATGGTCCACACATTTTTGAGTGTGGCTGCAGATTTTGGTGCGGACCGCACCATTTCTCTGACATGCAAAACTTCAGAAAGTTTGCAATTTCTGATCTCCAGTTGTGCGGCTGCACCAAGAATTGTGCGGCCGCAGATCCCTTTCTACTGTGGTCTTCAAAATTGTGTGGTCTGCACAATAAATGTGCGGTTCATATTTTTTTCACACTTAGCCATTTTTCTGAGCAATTCCTGCAAAGCGCACTTATTTCCTACAACACACTTCAAAACCAGTTAGCACAAAACAAGACTTATCTAAAGAAGAAGAAAAAAAGAAAAAGACCATTGACTCTAAACACTTCATCATTTTTATTCTTCAAGTCCAATGCACCAAAGGGTGTCACACTCACAACCTCAAACAGGCCACTCCATTTAGACTTCAACTTTCCCCGAAACATTCGTAACCAAGAATTGGACAATAACACAAGATCACCTTCTTTAAACTACTAGTTCCGAATGTACTTGTCATGGAGGTACTTCATCTTCTCCTTGTATAAGTATGAACTTGTATATGCATGGACTGGAATTCATCTAGTTCATTCAATTGTGCCACCCTTAATTTGGCGGCGACATCCCACTCAAGATTTATCTTTATCAAATCCCACATGGCCTTGTGCTCAAGTTCCACAAAAAGGTGACAAGATTTCCCGAAGACCAAATGTTATGGAGACATCCCAATCGGTGTTATGTAAGCTGTCCTATAAGCCTATAAAGCATCATCAGGTTTCTTTGACCAATCTGTCCGGTTGGCATTCACTATTTTTGACAAAATACTCTTGATCTCCCAGTTGGAGACTTCCACTTGTCCGCTTGCTTGAGGGTGATAGGGGGTCGTGAATTTGTGAGTGACACCATACTTGGCCTCCCCTCCTCATTCAATCGAGACAAGTTGTCCGCCACTTGGTTTTCACTTCCTTTGCAGTCTTGGATGTCTAGATCGAACTCTTGCAATAAAAGAATCCATCTCATTAACCAAGCTTTGAATATTTCTTGCTCATAAGGTACCTAAGTGACACATGATCCGTGTGGAAAATTACCTTTGTACCCATCAAGTACGGGCAGAACTTCTCCATAGCAAAAATAATAGCAAGAAGCTCTTTTTCGGTCACCATCTAATTGACTTAGGCCTCATTCATGGTCTTACTAGAATAGTAGACCGGATGAAAGATCTTGTTGATACTTTGCCCCAAAAATACTCTGACCGCCACACCACTAGCGTCACACATGAGCTCAAAAGTCAAGCTCCAATTTGGGGCGGTGATAATAGGAGTAGTTGCCAATTTGCACTCGAGCAATTTAAATGGGTTCATGAAATCCTCATTGAAATGAAATTTGGCATCTTTCTCCAAAATCTTACACAAGGGGTTCACCACTTTGGAAAAATCCTTGATAAAACGCCGGTAGAATCCCGCATGACCCAAGATGTTGGAGGTGGAAGTTTAGAAATCACCTCTATTTTTGCCTTGTCGACCTCAATGCCATTCTTTGAAATCTTGTGGCCAAGGACAATGCCTTCCTCAACCATGAAATGACATTTCTCCCAATTCAACACCAAGTTCGTCTCTTTACAACTTGCAAAGACCTTATCCAAATTTTTCAAGCAATCATCAAAAGAATTCCCGACCATCGAAAAGTCATCCAGGATGACTTCAAGGAAATCCTCCACCATGTCCCTGAAGATAGTCATCATACATATTTGAAAAGTCACCGGTGCATTGCATAACCCAAATGTCATCCGCGAGAATGCGAAAGTTCCATAAGAAAATGTGAAAGTAGTCTTCTCTTGATCCTACGGAGCAATAAGAATTTGATTTTAGCCGGAATACCCATCAAGGAAACAATAGAAAGCACGGACGGCCAATCTATCAACCATTTGATCTTGGAAGGAAAGTGGGAAATGATTCTTCCTTGTGACTTTGTTGAGCTTGTGATAGTCCATGCACACTCTCCACCCGGTCACAGTTCTTGTAGGAATCAACTCGTTCTTGTCATTGGTAACCACCGTCATACCCCTTTTATTTGGGACACATTGCACCGGAGAAGTCTACGAACTATCAAAAATGGGTTAAACAACGCCGGCATCCAACCAGTTTATGATATCCTTTTTGACCACCTCTTGCACTGCTTGATTTAGTCTCCTTTGATGTTCAATGGAGGGTTTGTCATCCTCCTCCAAAATAATATTGTGCATACAAAATGCGGGGCTTATTCCCCGAATATCCGTCAATGTCCATTCGATAGCTTTCTTCCTCTTTTGTAGCACCACCAATGTAGAGTCTACCTGCACGTTAGTCAAACAAGAGGAAAGAATAACCGGTAAAGTAGAACAAGTGACAAAGAATTCAAACATGAGATGCGGAGGCAATGGCTTTAACTCCAAAGTGGGAAGCTTCTTGATTGAGGGCTTTGTTGGAGGACTCTTCCAATTTTCAAGATCCAAGGACAATTTGCGGTGTTCATAAGTGTATGAGCTTATTCCTTGCAATGAGTTCACGCATTCCACATAGCCGTCCATCTCGTCATCGTCAAAGTTAAGCAAAACGACCTCTAATGTATCATCAACGTTCATCATGGCACGAGTATAATCAATAATCACATCGGTCACCAAATCCACGAACGAACAAAATTTATTTCTGTTTGGTTACCTCATATATTTGCACACATGGAAAACCACATTTTCATCACCCACCCGAAAAGTGAGTTCACCAGATTCCACATCAACAAGAGCCTTCCCCGTAGCAAGGAAAGCTGTAGGCAGAATAATCGGCACCTCATAGTCCACTTCACAAGAAAGAATCACAAAGTCTGTCGGGATAATGGATTTATCAACATGAACCAACACATCATCAATAATACCCAACGGTCTCTTCATGGTACGATTCTCCATTTGTAATCTCATAGATGTGGGTCTTGGTTGCCCAATTCTCAAAGTGTTAAAAACCAAATAGCACATCAAATTGATACTTTCCCCAAGATCACAAAGAGCTTTAGCAAAGTCTGCACTTCCAATGGTACAAGGGATTGTGAAAGCGCCGGGATCTTCCAATATAGGAGAAATTGAATTTACAATTGCACTCACTTGATGAGTCATCTTTATAGTTTCACAATTCATCGACCTCTTATTTATCACCAAGTCCTTCATGAACTTTTCATAACCGAGCATTTGATCAAAAGCTCAACTAATGGCACATTAATAGATAGACTCTTCATCATGTCAATGAACCTTTTGAATTGATTCTCGCCATTTTGCTTGGCAAGCCTTTGAGGGTATGGAGGAGGAGGCCTTGGCATTGGTACCTTAGCCTTTGGCGCTACCAGTTTCGGTATATCAACAATGTGCTCCCTAGACGGATTCACTTCCTCTTGAGTCTCCTCTACATTTTCATCAATATCAATTCTTACTGCCTCATCACATTGTTCGGAATCTCATCTTTTTGTATCACTTGCTCATCATCCACAATTTTCCTTTGACTTAAGGTGGGTGCATCCCCACCTTTTCCACTCCTTATAGTAACGACCATGGCATTGTAGTGTTGTTACAACCCTTTGGGTTCACCACCTGTCACTTGGTAGTGCTCCCTTAAGACGAGTGTTTAAAGCTTGCGAGATTCGCCCCAATTGAACATCCAAATTGCGAATCCAAGTGTTGTGAGAGGCTAGTTGAGCATCGGAGTAGGCATTTTTATCCATCATTTGTTTGAACATGTTCTCAATTCGCCCATCTCATTGTTGGAAGAGCTTAGACCATGGGAAGGATACGGAGGCGGGTTGCTCAATTGTTGATACATTGGGGGCCTTTGAAATCCTGACCCCCGATTTCCTTGGTTATTGTTCCATCCCTCTTGGTTGTTGCCTCCCGAGAATCTTTGACTATTGCCACTCCAATTGCCTTGGTTATTTTGACCATTCCAATTTTCTTGATTGTTTTGATTGTTCCAATTATCTTGGTTGTTACCGCCAATCCAATTGCCTTGGTTGCTAGAGTTCCAACTCCCTTGATACCATAAGGTCGCCATTGTTATTGATTCGGGCCTTGAGAGTTGTTTCTTTGCCCTTCGAAGTTGTTCTCATATTTTACTTCCCCCTCTCTTTCATTGTAAGATTCATCTTGATCAAACCCACTATCTTCTTGCACATAATGTTCCGCACATTCTTGCACTTGATGAGCCTTTTGCCTTCTCTTGTTTACCATCATATTCACTCCCTCCATTGCATTGACTTTCTTAGGACCTTGAACTTGTTGAAGTTGAGCCTTGGCTGATTGATTAATAGTGGTGCTTAACTCGGCAATTGCTTGCCCATGATCATGCAATTCTTTATGTAGGTGAATCACGTTTGCATCACCTTGAGGAATATTTTCTCTACTTTGCCATGTCGATGAAGTATCTGCCATTTCGTCTAAGATCTCACAAGTTTTCGCATATGGCATTGTCATGAAATTTCCACCGGCAAGTTGGTTGACCACGCATTGATTGGTAGTATTGATCCCCTTATAGAAAGTTTGTTGAATCATAGCCTTCGTCATGTCATTGTTTGGGCACTCTTTCCCATAGTTTAGTACCTCTCTCATATTTCATGCAAAGGCTTATTGGTTTCTTGTTTGAATGCTAGAATCTCGTCTCTAAGAGTAGCCATGTGCCCGGGAGAAAACAACTTGGAAATGAATTTCTCCGTCAATTCATCCCATATACTGATGGAATGGTTTGGAAAACTTTCAACCAATCCAAGGTTTTCCCCCGTAGAGAGAAAGGAAATAGCCTCAACCTTAAAGCATCCTTGGAGACGTTTGTCTGTTTACTTCCCCAACAAGTGTCCACAAACCCCTTCAAGTGTTTGCGCATTTTGATTTAGAGCACCAGTGAAGAATCCCCGTTGCTCTAGCAATGTGAGCATAAAATTTGTGATTTGAAAGTTTCCCGCCCTAATGTGGGGCGAGACTATGGCACTTGAATACCCTTCATTTGGCATCATCCGGTGTGGAGCCGCTCTTGGTGGAGGTGGGGGTGGAACGGGAACATTGTATTGAGGCGGTCGGCCTCGTCTATTTGTTTGAGGTTCAAGAGGAACCTCTTCAACTTGGTCATCTTCCACGTCCACATTCCCCCAATGGAATTTTTTCGAGAGAATCATTGTTGTTGACATCCATTTGTTCACCTACATTTATTTCACAAAAAAGATTAGTAACACGGAAGGTAAAGAAGACAATTCACACACAAAACTAAATATATAGCTAAATCCATTTTTAGCTCCCCGGCTACGGCGACAAAAATTAATCTCATCCAAGTCACACCTCTATTCAGGGTTGTGAAACGGTCGATTGCAATAATAATACCCAATAGGGAGTCGGGATCGAATCCACAGGGAGTTAGTAGTATATATTTGGATAGAGCACGTGAAGTATCTAGATTGCACTTCCACAAATGTTGTTTTGTTTGTACTTTTAAAATTACGTTTAGTATTACAATTCTACGATATAAAACTAGAGAATATAATTTTTGGATATTTTTCAAATGTATAAAAAAGCCTAGGGCTATGACCTTCACCTAGGTGTTTTCTTAACGAGTTGTAAACTTTAAAGCTTGTTTTGTTAGTCGGGGGTGTATTATAGCTATCAACGCTCAAATGGGTACTGTACAAAGTTGATAAAATGCTCAAGTCGGGTTTTACTATCTCTATGTTGAACCCTTTAATTGGGACTATCAATCTCTTGATTTTATCCCAAATTCTTGTTAGCCATGTTTTTCTAGACTAATAGCCTGTTTGGCCAAGCTTCTAAAATCAACTTATTTTGAGTAGTGTTTTTCTCAAAAGTACTTTTAAAAAAAGTGTTATTGGTGAGAAGCAGTTTGTGTTTGGCTAATTAATTTGAAAAGCACTTTTGAACAGTAATTAGTGTTTGGCCAAGCTTTTGAAAACTGCTTCTAAGTGTATTTTTCTCAAAAGTGCTTTTGAAAAAAAACTACTTTTTTCTGCTTCTCCTCAAAAACACTTTTTTTCCTTCCAAAAACTTGGCCAAACACCTCAATTTTTGGCCAAAAGTGCTTTTGGCCAAAAAAAAAAAAGTACTTTTGGCCCAAAAATAAGCTTGGCCAAATAGGCTATAAGTCTCTCTTTCTCAAGTAGATACCAAGTCAAGTAAGCATGAACTAGTGTTTGCAACCATTAATTCTACAATTAATATCAAGAACAAGGCTAAATAATATACACCCAACCATAAACAAGCCATAAATCAAACACCCATTATATTTACACACTAGGGTTGGGTCACAACCCGAGCTAAAAATCTATCTGCTCATTATGGGTAAAGAAGAAAATAGAAAACAAAATATGATAAAACTAATATTGCAAGATTAAAAGATAAAATTCCAATGTTAAATCACCAAAGTAAGCTAATGTTTGCTAAAGGGGTAAAGAAAAACGGCTACAGAACTTTCAATATTCCAAACTTGACCTAATTTCGTGAAAGTAGTCTATCTATACAAAGCTGAAATTTTCGGACAAAAATGCCCTTTCAGAGGTTTTGCGGCCGCACAATTTTATGTGTGGTCTGCACTTCTCTTCAGTTCTTGACAAGGGTTGACTCTGGGGCCGCATCTCTCAGGTTCTCCGGTCCGCACAGTTCTGGGTGCGGCCGTATTGGGCTCTTCTGTGGACCACACATTTCCTGAGTGCGGTCGCATAGCTGATTTCTACGGCCGCACAACTATTGTGCGGTCCACATTTATTTTTGAAATTGAAATTAAACTCTATGAACTTTGGCTCTTGAGTAACTTCTGTGGACGCACATTAATTATGCGTTCCACACTTTGCAATGTGGTTCTGTTGATTTTCATTCACAATTTGCGGCCGCAGATAGAAATATGTGGTCCACACTTGAGCTATGTTTTTTTCCTTGTTCAAATCACTCCTTCTTGAGTTGGATTTTATCGTAGTGTCTTATTTTCCAATACTCCTGCAAGTAAGCATATTTCATTAGTTTTTGGGAATACAATTAAACACTTGTGGACTAAAACGAAAGCAAAAAGGCGCTAATAAGTAGTCAAAATCCCCACTTATCATCGCGCTTCCCGCAACTTGTCTTCAATAAGGGCAACACCCACCTTATCGCGAATAACCTCATTTCTGATCCTAAACCTGGTGTGATCCCACATCCATCTCTATATCCTCATCTCCATTATCTTCATCTTCTAGACATGAGCGATCTTGACTGGCCAACACTCAACCTCATACAACATCATTGGTCTGACTACCACTCTATAGAACTTACCCTTAAGTTTCGGCGGCACCTTCTTGTCACACAAAACACCGAAAGAGAGTCTCCATTTCATCTATCCTACCCCAATACGATGTGTGACATCTTCATCAATCTCCCTATCCCCTTGAATAATAGACCCAAGTTACTTAAAACTCCCTCTCCTAGGGATGATCTGCGAGTTCAGCCTCACCTCCCCTTCCCCTCCTTGAGTCTCGCCACTGAACTTACACTCCAAGTATTCTGTCTTGGTCATTCTCAACTTGAAACCTTTAGATTCCAGGGTCTGCCTCCATACCTCTAATTGTGCGTTCACACCGTCCCGCATCTCGTCAATCAATACAATATCATCTACAAATAGCATGCACCACGACACTTCCCCTTGGATGTGGTGCGTCAAAAAAAAAATATTATTATATTTAGAAATATTTTAATCTTAAACTTTTTATTTTACTTTTTTATTCTTAATTTAAATCTTTTATAGTGTCAAACCTTACAAGCTTTTACCCTTCAACTTTTTCATAAGTTCTAAAAGTTCTTTTCTAAATTTTGTACCAAACAAAATTCTGCCGGCCTTTAGAAGTCTCAGTCTTTCCTGTAAATCATACAATTGTCTATTGAATCACAAAAAGAGTTGTCAGGGGTTATATAAGTCATTGACGTGTGGTACAAGGCAGTTATAAGTCTTACTAGTAGCTGGGGGAAGCATAAGAGAAGTGATGACTTCTCTATGAAATATGTAGAAGGTATGCATGATGTGTGGTCCGCAAAACTCCAACTGCAATCCGCAGAGTGGAAGTGCGGTCAGCAAAATTCAAAGTGCAGCCGTATTTCAGTACTAGTAACTCATTTATCAAAGAGAAGTCTCTAATTTAAAGTGTGAACTAGCATTTGCGTACGTCGTTGTGGTCCGTAAAATTAAAAGTGTGGTCCGCACTTGAGTAGGAGCACTCAGGTCTCAGAGAAGAAGTTCTCTGATTGAAAATGCGAACCTTACTTGCAATCGTAAAAATATAATTGTGATTCACACACTTCATTTGCGGTATGCAGAGTAATCAGCCAGGTGGTCAATCAAGCAATTGCGGACCGTAAGAATTCAGTTGCAGTCAGCACATAAAAAACAAGGGGACAAACATGTCAAAGCTGAGCCAAAAGTTAAGTTAAACAATTTTGAATTTAACGGGGCAACATACAAGAAGCATGATTCTAGTAATTATTAACATCTTAGACCCATTCTAAGCATGATTTCACAGAAAACCCACTCATAATTTAACTCACAGAGAACAAATAAAGGGGATGTAACAGAGATGAACTAAAAGGAAGAAAAAAATAAAATAAAAATAAAAATGTAGACAAGATTAAAATGTGCCATACCAGATTTATTAATGAAAGTAGGTAGATCGGAATGTAACTGGATGATAGTGGGAAACTGTGCGTGCTAGTGATTCCTTAGTAAAAACTTCTTGGGTTAGGTCAAATGGTGAAAATTGTAAAAGGTTGACCTAATCCCTTATTTATGGTTACCACATGGTCGGGTTAAGAAGGGTGAGAGTGCGGTCGCGATACATCAATTGCGGTACGCACTCGATTATCTAGGCAGTGAACAACATGAAGCTGTGTGGCCCACACTTTTTGATGTGCGGCCGCACTTGGGCCAACCTGTTTCAGTGAATTCTCTAAATATTCCCTCATGCGGCTAAAAAAGTTTGAGTGACTGCAAAAAACTCCGCACAGTTGAAAAAAAAGTTCAAAGACTCTGCATTTTGGTACTTGGGCTATCTCCGCATTTTGCAGCCCGCAATCAAAATCTACGACCGCACCCAAATTTTTGTTGTCCGCAACCAGAAATTTGTGGCCGCACAAATAAAAGTGTGGTCCTCAATTCTTTGCAGTGCCTTATCTTTTTCCATCTCAAAATACCTAACACCTGGTTAGTGAAACACACATCAAATCTTATAAAAAAATAATAAACAATATCTATACAAAAAATTGAAGAAAAGAAAAAAAAGGAAAAGAGCTTGGGTTGCCTCCCAAGAATTGCCTATTTTGAGGTCGTAGCATGATGCAATGTCAAATCACCCTCAATTGAAGTAAAGGACCGCCACCACGTGGCTTTCTCCAACATTTCCCAAGTAATACTTTAGTCGATGATCATTAACTCAAAATAGTTCGTTGTTCTTATTCTTCAAGTCCAATGCACCAAAGGGAATCATACTAACTTCAAATGGACCACTCCACTTCGATTTAAGCTTCCCGAGAAACAATCTCAATCTTGAGTTGAACAATAAAACTTGATCACTGGCCATGAATTCCTTGTTCCAAATATACTTGTCATGAAGGTAATTTCATCTTTTCTTTGTATAAAGACGAACTCTTATATGCAAGGTACCAGAATTCATCCAACTCATTCAAATGTGTAACTTACAAGTTAGCGGCTACATACCAATCAAGATTTAGCTTCTTTAAGGCCCACATTTCCTCTCTAATTTAACCAGGAGATGACAAGCTTTTACGAACACCAATTGATATGGGAACATTGCGATAGGTGTTTTGTAACCCATTCTATATGGCCATAGAGCCTCACTAAGCTTCTTGGACTAATCTGACCGATTTGCATTCACCGTCTTTGATAAAATACTCTTTATCTCTCGGTTGGAAACTTTCACTTGACCAATTGCTTGTGGGTGATAGGGGTTGTCACCTTTTGATTGATACCATATTTTACAAGTAAAGTGTCAAAAGCCTTGTTACAAAGTGTACCCCGCTATCATTTAAGATTGCCCTGCGAGTTCAAATTCTTGTGAATATGTTTTTCTTCAAGAAAGAGACGACACCACGAGCTTCATTGGTCAGTAAAGCAACAACTTCAACCCACTTAGACACATAATACACCACAACCAAAATGTAGGTGTTAACAAAGGAACTCATAAAATGGTCCATGAAGTCAGCACCCCAAACGTTGAAGATATAAATCTACAAGATGGTTGTAAGGGGCATCTCATGTTTCTTTGAAATCCCACATGCCCGTTGATATTCATCACACCTTTTTAACAATCATTTGCATCTTGATAAAGAGTAGGCTAATAGAAACGACAACTTAGGACCTTTGCCGTCATTCTTAATCCCCTATGATAACCATTATAAGGTGAATAATGACAAGCCCCAAGATTATTACTTTGTTTTTCATCCGGCACATATCTCCTGATCATCCAAAATCGTGCAAATCTAGAAAAGGCATGTTCCTCCCAATAATAGTCTATGCAATTTCTCTTGATCTTCTTTCTTTGGTTTGAAGTGAACTCTTCCGAAATGATACTGCTAAACAATTAAATTAGCCGAATCTGAGAACCATGGTACCTCTTTCATTGAAAGTTCCAAAAGATGCTCATCAAAAAAAGAGTTGTTGATCTCAATGCCATCATGTTGCTTCCCTCCTCCTCCTCCAAATGAGATACGCAATCCACCACTTGCTTTTCACTCCTTTTTTGTCCTGGATATCAATATCGAACTCTTGAAATAAAAGGGTCCATATCATCAACGGAGTTTTCCATTCCTTTTTCTCATAAGATAACAAAGTGTTGCATGATTTGTGTGCACAATGACCTTATCACCCATCAAATAAGGACAAAATTTCTCGATAGCAAACACATGATCTTGAAAATTTTGTTGATTTCTTGCACCAAAACAACCCCAACACGCTACATCTTGCATAACACATGATCTTCTAGTGTATAAGGATTTGTGTTATATCCTAAATATCCATCTATAAAGCAATAGAAAGCACGTCCGGCCAACCTATCAAGCATTTGATCCATGAATGAAAGGGGAAAATGGCCTTTCCTTGTGACTTTAATGCTTTCAGTAATTCATACAAATTCTTCATCCAGTGATCGTTCTTGTGGGTACTAAATCGTTCTTGTCATTGGTAATAACCATCATGCCTCCTTCTTTGGGACACACTGAACCGGAGAAGTCCATGAACTATCAGACTTGGGGTAGGGAGGTAGGTTGATTTGTTGTTGATACATTGGAGGTCTTCTGAAACCCAAACTCTGATTTGTATGATTGTTGTTGTTCCCATAATTTCCTCGACTACTACCTCCTAATTCCTTTGCTTTGTTGTTGTTGTTGTGCCAATTCCCTTGGTTTTTTGGAAACCCAATTGCCTTGGTTGTTTTGAGATCGCTATTGATTTTTGTTAGAACCTTAGAAACTACACCTTTGCCCTTGATAATTGTTCACAAATTTAACTTTCTCCTCTTGCTCTTGGTAAGAGTCATATTGATCATAACCACAATCCTCTTAAGCATAACTCTCCACTCGGAGTTGATATTGGGGACCTTTATTCCGCTTCTTGTTGGCCAAAACACTCATTCCTTCTATGGAATGAACTTACTTTGGGGCTTGGGTTTGATAGAATTTAGCCTCAGCAAGTTGAATCAGGGTATTGGTTATTTCCATAATTGCTTGCCCATGGTCTTGAAATTCCTTATGAAGGTGAATCATATTGGGATCACGTTGACGAACATTGACTCGGAATTACCAAACCGAATAGGTCTTTTCCATCTCGTTAAGAATCTTACATGTCTCCGCATACGGTGTTGTCATGAAATTACCTCTGTCCAGTTGATTGACCATACATTGATTCGCGGTATTAATGCCACGGTAGAATATTTATTGGATCATATTGTCGGTCATATTATTTTTGGGACACTACTTCACCATAGTACGATTCCGCTTCAAAATTTTATACAAGGGTTCATTGGATGATTGCTTGAAGACTAATATTTCATCCCGTAGAGTTAACATATGCCTATGGGAGAAGAATTTAGAAATGAACTTCGCCACCAACTCATATCATGTATGAGTAAAATAATTGGGAAAGTGTTCAAACCAATCTAAGGTCTTCCCTCTAGTAAAAAGGGAAATAGACTTAACCACATTGCATATTTCAAAATATTAGTTTGTTTGCTTCCCCAACACGCATCCACAAAATCTTTCAAATGCTTATAAGCATTTTGATGTAGTGCTCCGAAAAAATATCCTCGTTACTCAAGCAAAGTGAGCATCACATTGGTGATTTGGAAGTTGTTTGCCCTAATGCAAGGGGGAGACTATAGCACTAGCATAACCTTCATTAGGAAAATTTTGGTATTGTGCCACTTGGTGTTGTGGTGGTGGCAGAGGCAAGGGAGGTAGAGACACATTCTCTTGTTACCCACGGCCTCGACGGCTTGATTGTGGAACATAAGGTACTTTATCAAGTTGTTCCTTCGCCATCCACCTCTTCTAATGGTAAATTTCCAAGCTCGTTATTTTCCATTGGAAATCTACAATCATTTCAATAAGTTAGAATCAGTAAAGTACGAGAAGATACTGAAGAAACAAAATCAACTACATAGCTAACAACGTAAACTCCCTCGCAACAATACCAAAAACTGATCATTTCCAAGACGCACTCCAATACGGGATATGAAACGGTCTTTAGCAATATATTACCCAGTGTGAGTCATGTTCGAACCTCAAGGAGTTTATTAGGGTGTTAAGTTAAACACTTAAGTAGGCAACTTGTTAACTTAGATTAACTTTCAAACAAAAGTGGTGTATAAAATCTACTAAAATTCAAAAAAGGTGATTCTAAGAAATAAACTAAGAAACACTTAAGATGCAATATATTTGAAGTTGCAACAAATGGAGAAAATCCTAGAGTTGTATTTCAAACCTAGGTATAAACCTAATGGATAAAGTCAATTATGATTACTTGTTAGATCGGGATTGTTATGACTCTCAAGTTTAGGTACTTACTTAATACCTCTAAATTAAAGAGTGATTAGGCTAATTTAGCTTTCTCAAGTCTAATTGAGTAGCTTTAGGTGCAATTAATTATGAGCACAAGTTGTATTATCACTATCTCTAGTCCAAATCCGTTAATTGAACTAATTAGTCCATCAACTAGCTTAATTCCTTATTAGACAAGCTTTCCTAGTCTTAGTTCCTATTTCTCAAGTAAGAACAAGGTAAAAAATGTATGAATCAATATATGCAACCATCAGTTCTAACTTAAAAGCATAAATAAGACTAAATAACTCTTAACCAAATCATAAACAAGCATAATATTAATAACCCATAAGATTCACACACTAGGATTGGATTACAATCCTAGATAAAATCTAGATACTCATACTACAAGTCACGAAAAGCTAAAAATAAGATGAAATTAACGACAATAAATCAAAAGTAAAAGAAATAGTGGAAGATCCTCTTCAATTGTAGCTCACACTTGCTCAAAATAGCTAAAAGCAACTAACTCTAAGCTGATACAGTGAAAAGATGCCCTCAAAATTCTATAAAGTTATATTTATAGGACTCCTGAAATTTCTGACAAAAATGTCCTACGAAGGGTTTGCGTCTCCAAATGGGTTGTGGTCCACATTTTGCTGGGTTGACGTTGCCTATGCTTTTAGTGGGTGATGTTTTGCGATCGCACCTCAAGCATTGCAGCTGCACTTTTAGTTCTGTGGACCGTAGTTGAGGAGGCTTCATAATCAACTGCTCATTCTCTGATCATTCAAGTTATCAATGCCAACCATTTTGTGAATTAAAGTGCGACCACATATTTTCTTCTGCGGAACGCACTTAAAGTTCCTGAAGCTCCAATTCTCCTTCTACGGCCACATTTCTCCTGTTGCGATTTTCAAATGCTTTTGTGGCTATAATTGAAATTCCGCGGACCACACTTTTATCTGCACTTCTCCTCTTCATTGAAATGGCTAGAATCATCTCCTTTTTGGGTCATTTTTTTTCTAAGGTCTTATCCTTTCTAGCACACCTGAAATCTAACCATTATCATTAGAATATGGGATAAAATTAGCACTTTCATTCTAAAAACTATAGCAAGAAGGCACTAGTAAGTGAAAATTCACACTTATCCATGATTCATGTTACTGAATTTGTACTCCAAGTAATATGTTTTGGTCTTGCTCTTGAAACTTTTTGACTCCAGGGTTTGTCTTCAAATCTCCAGCCTCGGGTAACTCCACCTCACATCTCATTGATCAATACTATGTTATCTGCAAATAACATGCACCAATTGACCTCCCCCAAAATGTGCCACGTCAGCACGTCCATCGCTAAGGCAAAGAAAATTGGGCTTTTCTATTTTTGAAAATCAATTCGAATTTACATCGGGGTGATTGACTACTGAGGATATTTATCGTTTTAGGATACTAGTAGAGCAGTATAAGGCGAGAAAGAGGGATTTGCATATAGTGTTCATTGACATATATAGAAAAAGCACATGGCAAGGTCCTAAGAGAGGTCCTATGGAGATGTTTGGAGGTGACTAGTGTGCATCTAGAATATACTAGGGTTATTTAGGACATGTAAGATAGAGCTAGTTAAGATCAGGGTTAGGATAGTGAGAGGAGACTCAAGTAACATTTGAGTCATGCTGAGATTGCATCAGGGGTCAGCGTTTAGCATGTATTATTTTCTTTAGTGATGGACGTGCTGACGCAGGACATTCAGGGTAAGATCCCTTAATGCATGTTATTTGCAGATAAAATAATACTAGTCGACGAGACATGATATAGATCAAAACCTGATTACCCATTCACCCCTGAGCCTGATTATGTAATTTATTTTGGAATCTGACCTTAATTTGAGGTCTAAATCCCCATTTTACAAAAATCCCTAATTCTACCCAAAACCCCCAATTTCCACCATGAAAACACAAAAGTTTAGGTTGAAATCTTAGGAAATGTAGTGAAAGATTGAAAGAAAATGGATTAGAATCAGTTACAAATGATTTTGGAAAAAAACGTTCTTTGAAAAATCGCCTCTAGGGTTTTCTTGTTTTGAAAATTTGAAGAATGAAAAAAAATCCCGTCTAACTCCCATTTTGATCAGTTACAAATTTGTGAACATTGATCATCTGCATTTGTGACCAAGCCTGCCCCAGCCCCACTTCGCAAATGCAAAGTATTGTTCGCAATTACAAATTCTGGCCTCCCCGCAATTGCGACCTCTTTATCGCAAATGCGATCTCATGCTGACCTAGGAGCCTGTCAGGATTGGGGAATGTTCGCAAATGCGAACACTGATCTCGCAATTGTGAGATCAGACATCAGTTACTAGAATTTGCAGAATCAACTGAGTTTTCTAAGTCCAAACCACTCTGTAGCCTATCCGAAACCTACCCGAGCCCTCAGGGCTCTAAACTAATTATGTACACAAGTCTAAAAATATCATACGAACTTGCTCGCATGATCAAATCGCCAAAATAACACCTAGAACTACGAACTTAGCATCAAATCAAAGGAAGTTTCCAAGAAAACTCATGAACTTCTAATTTCACAACCGGACGTCCGAATCACGTCAAAACAACTTTGTTTCTCACTAAATTTGACAGACAAGTCATAAATATAGTATTGACCTATACCGGGTTCCGGAATAAAAAAACTTTCAAAGTCATTAAGCTTTTAAACTTTCAAATATCAATAAAGTGCAATAACTCGGGGCAGGGACTTCCGAATTCGATTCAGGACATACACCCAAGTCCCAAATCACGATACGGACCCACGGGGACCATCAAAACACGAATCTGGGTCCTTTTGCTCAAAACATTGACCGAATACAACTCAAATGAATTTTAAGGCAAATATTTCATATTTTTCTCTATTTTTAACATAACAACTTTTCAAAAAAATACCCGGACTACGCACGTATATCGAGGAAGGCTAAAATGAGGTATTTAAGGCTTCAAAGTACAGAATTAGGTTCTAAAACATAATATGACCTATTAGGTCATCACATTTTGCACCTCTAAATCAACCATTCGTCCTTGAACGGACATAGAAAAGTTCCTGGGCTGGTGAAAAGGTGTGGATATCTACTTCGCATGTCCGATTCGGACTCCCAAGTAGCTGCCTCGATGGACTGACCTCTCCACTACACTCGAACTGAAGGATAAATCTTTGACCTCAACTGGAACCTGCCGGGCTAGAATAGCCACCGACTCCTTATCGTAAGTCAAATCCTTATCCAACTGGACAGAGCTGAAATCTAACACATGGGACTGATCGCCATGATACTTCCGAGCATGGACACATGGAACACCGGATGAACTGCATATAAACCCGGTGGTAACGCAAGCCTGTAAGCCACCTCTCCCACTCTCTCAAGAATCTCAAAAGGCCCGATATACCTAGGTCTCAACTTTCCCTTCTTTACGAAGCTCATCACACCCTTCATGGGTGATACCCGGAGCAACACTCTCACTCCGACCATAAATGCAACATAACAAAATCTATGGCCGGCATAACTCTTCTGCCTTGACTCACCTGTGCAAATTTTGATCCTAAAAAATCTTGACCTTATCCAAGGTATTCTGTACTTAATATGTACCCCACAACCGAGCAACTATACAACTAGTGATCGACACTACCTACCATATAATGCCTCATAGGGAGCCATCTGAATGCTCGAGTGGTAGTTGTTGTTGTAGGAAAACTCCACATGCAGCAAGAACTGATCCCAAGAACCTCTGAAGTCTATAACGCAAGCGCGGAGCATATCCTCCAATATCTGAGTAGTGCGCTTGGACTGTTCGTCCGTGTGAGGATGAAATAATGTGCTCAGCTCAACCTGCGTGCCCAACTCACGTTGTACTGCCCTCCAAAAGTGCGAGGTAAACTGCGTACCTCGATCAGAAATGATAGACACGGGCACACCATGAAGACCGACAATCTCGTAGATATAAATTTCTTCCGATCGCTCTTAAGAATAGGTAACTGCCACATGAATGAAATGTGCGGACTTGGTCAGCCATTCCACAATGCCCCAAACTGCATCGAACTTACTATGAGTCTGTGGGAGTCCAACAATGAAATCATAGTGATACGCTCCCACTTCCACTCAGGAATCTCTAAATTCTAAAGCAAACTACCAGGTCTCTGATGCTCATACTTTACCTGCTGACAATTTAGACACAGAGCTATATATACAACTATATCCTTCATTATCCTCCTCCACCAATAATGCTACCGCAAGTCCTGATACATCTTGGATACGTCTGGATGAATAGAACACAGGTAACTATAGGCCTCCTCAAGAATTAACTCACGAAGTCCATCCACATTTGGCACACAAGCACGACCCTGCATCCTCAAAACTACATCATATCCAACAATAACCTGCTTGGTACCACTGTGCCGCACTGTGTCCCTAAGGACAAGAAAATAAGGGTTGTCATATTGCCGTTCCCTGATGCGCTCAAACAAACAAGACCGAGCGACTGTACAAGCTAGGACAAGACATGGCTCTGAAATATACAACCTTACAAACTGATTGGACAAAGTCTAAACATCTAATGCAAGCGGTCTCTCACCAACTGGAATATACGCAAGGCTGCACATACTCGCTGCCTTCCTACTCAAGGCGTCGGCCACTATATTGGCCTTCTAGGGATGATAAAATATGGTAATATCATAGTTTTTCAATAGCTCCAACCACCTCCTCTGCCTAAAATTGAGATCCTTTTGCTTGAACAAATACTGAAGGCCCCGACGATCCGTGAAAATCTCACACGACACGCCGTATAGATAGTGCCTCTAAATCATCAGCGCATGAACAATGGCTGCCAACTCTAAGTCATGGACAGGGTAATTCTTTTCATGAACCTTCAACTGCCGCGACGCATATGAAATCACCCTGCCATCCTGCATCAATACTCCACCCATCCTAATCAAAATATACCGTATAAGTTCCTTAACATGTGGGCAACACCAACACTAGCGGTGTAGTCAAAGAAGTCTTGAGCTTCTGAAAGCTCGCCTCACACTCGTCTGACCATCTGAACGGGGCACCCTTTTGGGTCAACCTGGTCAATGGGGCTTCTATAGACGAGAACCCATCCACAAACCAACGGTAATATCTTACCAAACCAAAGAAACTCCGGATCTCCGTGGCTGAAGTGGGTATAGGCCAGTTCTGAACTGCCTCAATCTTCTTAGGATCCACCTGAATGCCCTCTACTGATACGACGTGCCCCAAGAAAGCGACTGAATCCAACCAAAACTCTCACTTTGAAAACTTGGCATATAACTGGCTGTCTCTCGGAGTCTGAAGTACGATCTGAAGATGTTGCTCATGCTCATCTCGACTGCGAGATTAGATCAAGATATCATTAATAAACACAATCACAAAGGGGTCCATATAGGGATTGAACACTCGGTTCGTCAAATCCATAAATGTTGTTGGGTCATTTGTCAACCCAAAGGACATTATTAGAAACTCATAATGCCTGGACATAGTCCAAAAAGCTGTCTTAGGGACATCGGATGCCCTAATCCTCAACTGATGATAGCCAGACCTCAAATAAATCTTCGAAAACACCTTGGCACCCTAAAGCTGATCAAATAAGTCATCAATCCTCGACAATGGATACTTTTTCTTCATGGTGACTTTGTTCAACTGCCGATAATCTATGCACATCCTCATCGATCCATCCTTCTTCTTCACGAACAACATAGGTGCACTCCAGGGCGAGACACTAGGTCTAATGAATCCCCTATCAAGTCTCTGGCGGGGCTATACGGTACGGCAAAATAGAAATGGGCTGAGTGCATGAAACCAAATCAATACATAAGTCGATATCTATGTCGGGTGGCATCCCCGACAAATTTGCAGGAAACACCTCTGGAAACTCACGGACAACTGGTACTGAATCCATGGAAGGAACCTCCACACTATATCGAGTACATAGGCCAAATAATCTAGATACCTCTTCTCGACCATACGCCGAGCCTTCACATAAGAGATAACCCTACTGGTAGAATGGCCAGAAATCCCTCTCCACTCTAATCGAGGAAAGCCTAAGGTCAATGTCTTGGTGTGACAATCTAATATAGTGTGATAAGGTGACATCCAATCCATACCAAGATAACATCAAAATCTACCATATCGAGAAGTAGAAGATCTACGCTAGTCTCAAGACTCCTAATGGTAACCAGACATGAACGATAAATATGATCTACAATGATAGAATCTCCCACATGAGTGGACCACATACACAGGAGAACTACAGGAATCACGAGGAACAACCAAATATGAAGTAAAATAGGATGATACGTAGGAATAAGTAGAGCCCGGATCAAATAGAACTGACACATCCCTATGGAAAACTGAAATAATACCTGTGATAATAGCGTCAGATGACTCAGCCTGAGGCCTGGATGAGAAAGAATAACATCGGGGCTGGGCCCTACCACTCTAAACCACGTCCCTGAGATGGCCTCTAACTGGCTGGCCTCCACCTCTAACAGCCTGACTTCCACCTCTAATAGTCTGACCTCTACCTCTGGCTGTCTGACCCCTGCCTCTGGCTGGTTGTGCAGGAGATGTAGCAACTGGTGCCGGGACCATGACCTAAGAACCCTGATGCTGCGAGCTGCCAGGTGCCCTGTGCTCGAGTGCAAAACCTAGCAATGTGCCTCGGGTCATCACAAGTATAATTGGACCTCGGTTGCTGTGATGAGTGTCCCTAAAACTGGCCTTGTCAACCTGAGTAACCACCCTGAAAACTTTGGAGCAGAGGTCACTAATAGGCGATGGTGGTGCACTGTAGGGTAGTTGATGGAAAGTACCTTGGGATGCCTGTAGTGCTGAATGAAATGGCCTGGGAGGATGGACTCTACCAAAAGTACCAATGCCTCCAATCGAAGCACCACTAAACCTACCAAAATGACGAGGCCTCTTGTCATACCCCTGACCTCCCCCCTGGGTTAGAACCATCTCAACTCACCTAGCGACATTGGCAGTCGTTTGAAAAGAAATCTCACTCCCGGTCTCCTTATCCATTTGTAACTTGATAGGCAAAGAAAGTCCCTCAACAAACCTCATGGCCCTCTCTCTATCGGTAGGAAGCTAGAAAATAGCATGACGGGCCAGATCCACAAAACGGGTCTCGTACTGAGTAACAATCATACTGCCCTGCTGAAGACGCTCGAACTGCCGACGATACTCTTCTCTCAATGTGATAGGGAAGACTTCTCTAGGAAGAGCTGAGAGAATTGGTCCCAAGTAAAAGCAGGCGACCCAGCTGGTCTGGTCAACACATAATCCATCCACCATTTCTTGGCGAAACCCGTCATCTGAAATGCAGCAAAATCGACCCTATTGGTCTCCACTATACCCATGTTCTGCAACACCTCATGACAGCTTTCAAGATAATAATATAGGTCCTCTGAAGGTGCACCACTGAAGTGATCTGGAAAGAGCTTAGTAAACCTGTCCAATCTCCATAAAGCCTCGGAAGATATGGCGGGTCCATCACCAGCATGTGCCGCATCAACTGGCTGAACTACCCCAACTAGAGGGGCTATTGGATTTTGATACTGGGGAGACATCTGCTCCGGAGTGTGAGTAGCGGGAGTCTATGCTCCTCTCCCAGACTGAGAGCAGGCTGGTACATATCTAATGTACATTTCTAATGTACCAGCCTGGACCACACTCTCTATAAGGCCCACCAAACAGACCAATGCATCCTGAAGCGCTGGGGTGGCGATGAACCCCTCCGGGACCTGAGCTAATCCAACATGAATAGTTTGGGCTGGAACCTCCTCATCAAACTCCACATGGGGCTCAACTACTGGTATTGCTGCTCGAGCTCTAGGCTGAGCTCTGCCCCTGCCTCGGCCTTTAGCGTGGCCTTGGCCTCGACCTCTACCTCTTGTAGGAGCTGCTACTAGGGGCTCCGATTGTTGTTCAGCTGAAGACGTAGCACGTGTTCTCACCATCTGCGAAATAACAAGAATAGAAGAGTTCAATTAGCAATGAGAGAATAAAATCGCACGACTGAGAAGGATATAAGTGAAATTGTTCCTAAAATTCATAGCCTTTGGAAGATAAGTACAGACGTCTCTGTACCGATCCTGCAGACTCTACTAAGCATGCTCGTGAATCATGAGACCTAGGCAACATAGTGCTCTGATACCAACTTCTCACGACCCAGAATTTCTACTTTCAGGACCGTGATGGCGCCTAACATTTCATTTTCTAGGCAAGCTAAAATTAGAGAACCATTAAGTCAATATTAGTCAATTTCAATAATGGAATCAATTAAGCCAAATGCAAGCTAAAACTGAAATGCAAAATAACATAAATTCCCATAATATCTACTACTATTCGGATCTGAAGTCACAACTCACGAGCCTCTAAGGTTTTCTACAAACAGAGTCTGAAAGAAATATAACTATTTTGAATGAAATGAAACAGTATAATAAGGAAAATAGAAGAGAACTCCAAGATCAGCGGACGACAGTAGATCTACCTCGAGTCTCCAATAAACAAGTCCAAGCTGCTACGCCTCACGGACAACTAGGTCCGGTACCAAAATCTAAAGAATAAGTGCAGAGTGTAGTATGGGTACAACCGACCCCATGTACTCGTAAGTGTTGATCCTAACCTCGACGAAGTAGTGACAATACACTCACATAATAAACCTGTATAGATAACAATATACGTACAAGATAACAAATTTTAAAAGATAATGATGTAGTATTGGAAGGGGGGCATGCTAAAGGGAATACGAGATACGAGAGATATAGCGGAAATGATAACCAGAACATTCAATATTCCTTTAACCAGTAATAACAATTAAGCACAATAAAGAAAATTGCACGTCATCACCCTTCGTGCTTTTACTCTCAACCTCACAATGAAAATATGATACTGCACAACATCATCCTTAGTGCATTTACTCTCACTCTCAGTATAAATCAATAGATACGGCACGACATCACCCTTCATGCATTAACTCTCACAACGTGGCACGGCATCACCCTTCGTGCATTAACACTCATAATATGGCACGACATCACCCTTCGTGCATTAACACTCACAATATGGCACGACATCACCCTCAGTGCTTTAACACTCTTCCTTACCACATAACAATGAACAAGTAATGACAGGGAGATAGGATCAACAAGAACACACCTTACTTCAACAATGGGTCCACAATACAAATCTTTACTTTGGAATCAATACTCAATTAACACGAAAGCACATCAATACAGTGGGAACGATCAATTTAAAAAATAAGTAGTCTAAGCATGGATAACATGATCAAAGAAAGCAATAATGCAAGGAACAAGTCCCACCCGCATGTTGTAACCCGACAACAACGAATAAGTACTTGTCACCTCACATATATGTTGTACCCAACATCTAAACATGTAGCAAATAGACAAACAAGTCTTAATCTTTCAAGTCAATGTTAACAACGACACTTACCTCGCTCCAAAGGTCCACTCAAAGCTCAACCACAACGTTGCCTTTCAAACAAGCCTCCGGACCAATAGAATCTAGAAAATTACCAACCAAACGATTTAAATTAAGCCTTAGGATCTACCCACGATTGCAAAGGATTCAGTTTAAGTCATTATTAAAAAAGTCAACAAAAGTCAACCCCCGGGCTTGCTTGGTCCAAACCCGAAATTCGGACCAAATATGTACACAAGTCTTTAATACGAACTTGCTCGCATGATCAAATCACCCAAATAACACCTAGAAGTACGAATTTAGCATCAAATCAAAGGAAATTTTCAAGAAAAGTCATGAACTTCTAATTTCACAACCGGATGTCCGAATCACGTCAAACCAATTCCATTTCTCACCAAATTTGACTAACAAGTCATAAATAAAGTATTGGACCTATACTGGATTTCGGAACCAAAATACGAACCCTATATCAATAAAGTCAAATATTGGTCAAAATTTCAAAGTCATTAAGCTTTTAAACTTTTAAATTTCAAAAAGTGCGATAACTCGGACTAGGGATTTTCCAAATTCGATTTCGGGTATAAGCCTAAGTCCCAAATCATGATATGGAACCATCGAGACTGTCAAAACATGAATCAGGGTCCATTTTCTCTAAACATTGACCGAAGTCAACTCAAATGGATTTTAAGGCAAAATTTTCATATCTTTCTCAATTTTTAACATAACAGCTTTTCGAAAAAATACCCGGTTTGTGCATGCAAATCGAGGAAGGCTAGGTATTTAAGGCTTCAAAGTGCATAATTAGGTTCTAAAAGATAAGATGACCTATCGGGTCATCACAAATGTGAATCATGAAATGAACATGGAAGTGAGGCTCGATACACAAGTTATCATTAAGAGAGACAATTTCAAGTACTTAGGGTCAGTCATCCAAGTCAATGGGTAGATTGACAGTGATGTCACGCATGGTATATAACCGGAGTGGATAAAATGGTAGCTTGATTTTGGTATTTTGTATGATAAGAATATGCCACAGAGACTTAATGGTAAGCTATATAGAGTAGTAGTTAGACTGATTATGTTGTATGGGGCGCAGTATTGGCCAATCAAGAACTTCTATGTTCAGAAGTTGAAAGTAGCAGAAATGAGAATGTTGAGGTGGATGTATGGGCATGCCACGAGTTATAAGATTAGGAATGAAGATATATGGGACAAGGTGGAAGTGACTTCCGTGGTGGACAAGTTGCGAGAAATGAAGTTGAGATGGTATGGGCATGTGAAGAGGAGAAGCATAGATGCCCCAGTAAGGAGGTGTGAGAGGTTAGCCATGGAGAGTCTGAGAAGAGGTAGAGGTAGACCAAAGAAGTACTGGGGAGAGGTGATTAGGCAGGACGTGATGATGCTTCAGCTTTCGGAGGACATGAACCTTGATAGAAGGACGTGGAGATCGAGATTTAGGGTAGAATGTTATAGATAATTGAGTGTGTCTTATGTAAAAATCAAAATTATAAGTATTATTCTCATATATTCTTATTTCTAGATTTTACCACTATGTCTTGTTTCTCTCAACCTTGGCTATCTTAGTCACTACTTGTGTTATTGCTTCTTTTTGCATCTTTCCTTGTGCTGAGAATCTATCGAAAATAATATTTCTACCTTTACAAGATAGGGGTAAGGTCTGTCTACATACTTCCTTCCGCATACCTCACTTGTAAAATTTCACCGGGTTTGTTGTTATTGTTGTACCGTATAACTAATTTCTAAATAATTAAGCCCCACATATAACTAATCCTTACATAATTTGCATAGCTAATCTCTATATTAGTAATACTTGCATAATTCTAATCAGTAACCAAACGACCTCTTAGGTTTCATTACAACATGTAAAAGGTCTTTCTTAGTTGACATAATTGTGCCAACATGTTCATTTATAATCTTCTTATATGTATGTCATGGACCATAGAATTAATGAGTTGTTCTTGCATATATAGCACTTTATTTTTTTTCATTTTTTTGTGGGATTTCCACTTCAAATAGCTTTTTGTCCTAGATGTCTGTCACATATAGTGAGCGCTTCCCCCCGAATGGGGCCCTACGCGGCGCGAATCCGGATATAGTAGGGCTCCAATGCGGATACCATACATCCGGTGGGAAAACCAAAAAAAGCATATTTCTACACGATCTCAACCACTATATTTTAAATATTGCGTTATCAATTCTAATTTTCAACCTACAAATTAATAGTCTAATACTACTTCTACGTATGTATTTAGCTTTTCATTGGCTAATATTTTTCCTATTTTTATTTATATTTAGAAATATTTTAACTGTAAACTTTTTATTTTACCCTTTAGACTGTTAATGAGAAGCTTTTATAGGCACAAACCCCACAAAATTTTATCGTTTAAACTTTTAAGTCCATAAGTTTCATAATTTTTTTTTGTTTTCTTAAATTTGTAGTGAATTAAATTACTCCCAATGAATTAAAACTATAGGAGTGGTTTTTTGCCCCAAAATCTGAGTAAGAATTAAACTTATAATGATGTCTTAAAGATATGTGATTTAGTCCAATACTAATTGAAGAACAATAAGATAAATATATGAGTTAAGTGAGTAAGATAGATCAAACCAACGTATCAGCAGGCCTCGACCTCTAGCCAAGATAATCTCGAGATGGACCGCAGATGAACAGTACAGTAAAGTAAAGAGAATATTATAAAGCTAAAGAACATTTCTGATGAGCACAAAAGTAAGTGTGTATATTCTTTGCAAATGATTTATGATCCTTACAAATGAATGAGACTCCCTTTTATAAAATAAGGGAGTCCCAAATAAGGAACATCCCTACTTCTGGAAAGGAATCTAGTTTGTACAGCTGTCTAACCGCCTTGTACGAATTTGTACAAATCTGTTCCGAGATTTATGCCTTGAACTTTGTGCCATTGCGAGAATCTCGCCCATTCTGTTATAAACCATAACGACATTATATCGAGGTAATCCATACTCGGTCCTAGTATCGTGTGCTTCGTTCCTCGAGCCTTGAACTACATCATTGGGTTCGAGATCGATCTATTGATCTCTCTTTACCTAGTTCAAACTCGGGATCAGGGTGGCTCCTCGACCTCACAAAATCAGGCTTACCTAATTTCGACCATATACAGATAGTCCCCGCGTTTCTTAGAATAAAATGATAAGAAACGGTATGAGTCTAGAATTTTCGAAGTCCAAAATAATGACATCATCCTTGTGATGTAAGCATTCGAAGTGACTCGAAACGTCCCGTCGGTACGTTTTCCCAAAACATTAAATGCGCATCAGTGTTGGTCGGCCACTAGCGCCACCGAACGGTCGTCGATTTCCTATAAGTACTTGGTTACTTTCCTCATTAAGGACTTTTACTTTCATTTACAACTCCTCTAATCTCTTCCTCTCTCTATCTTCTCTTCTTCCGCCACCAGTACTTCCGCTGTTTCAATGCTAAAAAGTTATCAAATATTACTTCCTTCTGCCTCTCTCAACCAGAATCAATGGCTAAAACCTCCAAAATAGTTCCTCAAAAAGAGGGAACCTCCTCATATTCTTCCCATCCTGCCGGCAGTAAGGCGTCGTTCCGTCACAAGGTCGTTCCTGGTGGTTGTACTCTAAAAAAAGACTTCATAATCGAAAATCCTCCCGATGTTCCTGGCCGATGTGAGCACGCTTCGAGGTACATCTGTTCGATAATGTAGAAACACCTCGGAGCGTTGAGAAAAGACTACGGCTGGGGGAATGGGGGTCGTGGTATGGATCCCCACCCGTGAAGAGGACATTACTACCCATGTAGAGGGGTTTTTAAGTGTGTACACTTACCCCTTTCACGTTGGTCCACCTCGATCCAATCGTGATCGAATTTTGCAAGAGGTACCAAGTTACCCCCGGCCAAATCCACTCGTCTTTCTGGCGGATAGTGATAATTCTTTGATACTTCACCAGCAAGGTCGGGGGGCTCGAATTCTCCCTCAACCACCTCATCCGCTTATACCGGCCTCAACGTTTTTGAGGGTTGATCAAGCTCCAACACCAGTCGACCTAATCTTTCATTGCCAGCAACGATAAGGACAAAGATCGAGGCTAGATGAGCCAGTTCGTCCGAGTGAGGACCATCGATATTATCCCCTTGGAGCAACTGCAGTTCCCCGAGAAATAGAACTTCGACCGTAAGTGCAGCTCGTTCTCTCAGTGACTTTCTGCATTTTTACTATTCCTTGCATAATTTCCTTTCCTTTTCTTGCAGTGGTCCCTTGGATGCCCCATGCGATCCTCGATCCCGAGGACTGGGTCCGGAAGCTAGCCGCCACCTCCTCGTATGACAAACACAAGTGGCATGACTTGTCGAAGGGAAAGTGGGAAGCAAAACACCATGGTAAAATATTCGATACTTCCTTCTCCATTGAAGAGTCTGCCTTCCTCACACTTGATTTTTATTTGTGCAGGCATTGGTGATTTTTTCGAGATGAGGCCGGTCCCTCTCAGGGAGAAGGCGGAGTCCCCGGTTCCAAATCCAAAAAATGACAATAAAAGGAAAAGGGCTTCAAAGCCTGAAGACCCTCAAGATCAAACAGGGCATGTCGGAGGCGCAAGAAGAGCGTCATCCATGTGGACATAGACTCAGTCCACCAGTTCATGGATGATGAGGTCGAAGATTTGCCTCTGGTGACCCGAACCAGAAAACCAATTGAGGCTGCCATGCCCGCCGAAACCGAGGTCCTTCGCTGTGATGAAGGAACTCAAAGGAAAATAACAGCACAGACCCCGAGTCGCACGACGTCATGGTCGTTCCTCAACCTTCAGCAAGTACGCCAAAGGGGGCAAGTTCCGAAGCCCCTATGATCGAGCAGAGTGCCTTGGGGGATCTCCTCGAGGCCATGACAACAAGTCACTCCCGGTCATTCCCGTCTTACTCCGAGGATGCCATTATAGATGCTCGGGCCCTAAAAATGCCTGAGTTTGGAAGAGCCCCTAGCAAGGACGATCCTTTTCAGGGTTGTTTTACTGGGGTCGATGATTCCGATCTTATCGATGTTCCTCGACCTTCGAAGAGGCCAACGTCTCTTCTCTAAGGTAAACCTCAACACTAAATGTTGCAATTTCCTCAGTGTTGCAGTTTCCATTTTTGCTTTGTCTGATCATTCCTTTCATTTGTAGGCTTTTACCAAGTTCAAGGCTGAGTTGAGCCAATGTGAGGCCGATCTGAACAAATATTTGGGTGAAGGGAAATCCCTAAGGCTCCTTTGTGATAAAAAGGAGGGAGAGCTAAAAGAACTTCGAGCAAAACTAATCAGGGTCGAGAATACGGGGACGAGCTAGACAAGCAAGTAACTAACATTTTGGACGAGTATGGCCTTCTCCTCCCAATTATGGAAGCTAATACTTTGATGTCTCAGCTGTAGCAGAAGATGGAGATGTTGGGACAACTTCAAGGCGAGGTAGACCGGGTCAATGCTGAGTGCGACCTATGGAAAGACAAGACGGACCGCCTTGCTGCGGGAAAGGAGGCCGCATTGACCCAACTAGCACCTGTTGAGACTCAGCTTCAAAATGCCAACGAGAGAAGTTCGGACCAGGCTAAAAAGATTTTCGAGCTCGAGGCTAAACTTGCCGAGACTGAAGTCGAAGTTGCTGAAGCCAGGGCCGAGGCCAAGAAGACTCAGATTACGGCTGTTAAAACAATTATCGTATATTTTAGGGACACCGAAGTTGCTCAAATGGAGCTGAGAGAAGCTTCTTATCGGGAGAAACGAAGCAACGACTATTCCAGGTGCCGATCTCATAGGGACACTTTCGAGGAGATTCATGCTAGGGGCTTCGCTCTTACTGAGAAGATAACCCAAGCAAAAGCGGATGAAGTCGACGCCCTATTCCTTGTCTCCTCCAATGATGATGATGATGTCGAATGTGGCCAGAGCGAGTCCGAGGTGAAGAGGGGTCCGAAGAAGAGACCACTCCCGATGAAGAGGCTACCCCCAATGGAGAAGCGGTTCTAGGAGGAGAAGCTGCCCCCGAAATGGGGGATGCTCCCTTGGTGTAGATAGGAATTTTCTTTCTTTTTGGTATTTTCTCTTCTGTTGAACTGTTGTACATATCACTTTTAAATATATAAGAATAAATTTACTTGAATGTTTCCTTAGTATTTTTTCCTTTATAATTTCTTGCACTAATTTCATTCTTCGAACGATGTATTCGAGATTCTGTCTCAGATGGTCCCTTTGAAGTTGCCGAGGTTGGGTTCGAATAAGATTCGAACCTTCGGGATATACCCTTAGTGTCAAATGATGATGGATCTTTGAGCCATAGTCAAAAATGTTTGTTTGGGCTCGGGGTGATCGGACCCTTGGGTTCGGATGGGGTGAAATCTCGAACCCTCAATGTGTCGGCCCTTAGGTTCTTTTATATCGACCCTTAGGCTCTTTAAGTTGATCCAGTTTGGCCTCTAAAACTGGCTATAACTTTTCCCTTTTCGGCTAAAAGACTTAGTGAAAATTTCTCATGCCTTAGCATATGTTTTTTATACCTATTGGGTTCTTTGAGGGTTCAGCGATCGGAACCCAGATTTTTCTTAGCTCGTTTGAGTTGAGATAATTTAACATCTCAAAGGCTGATGTTATCGAAGCCTTTAAATTATTTGGGGCTGACTTTATCAAAGCCATTTTTACTTGGTTTTCCGAGGGTAGCCTACTTAACCAGTTATTTAAAGTATTTGAAGGCCTTTAGTTTATGGCAGAAGTCAGAAGTCTCCGAGCCACATTATTTCAGCCATAGCCTTTTTGTATAACCGTAGTCTTTAATATGGCCGTAGCCTTCGGGCATGTCTCTAGGACTTGTTGCCCGATAGCATTTCAAACTTGTTCGAAATGTTAGTCCCCTAATGTGACCGCCTTTTCCTCTAAGTCGAGGGATGCCTCTTTGAGGTCTTATGAGATTGAGTTTATGTAACTCGAATAACTCGAATGCATTGATTGTTGATGACAGTCCCCGAGTATGGAACTCGTTTTTGGCTCTTGAGCCTTTTCTCATATAGAATTACAAGTGTGGATCCCATAAAGTGGAAAATTTCTTCAAGACACAAAGTGTTTAATATAGAAAGGATGATTCTTTATATAACTCATACACGCATTCATTTTTTGTCATCGGGGCTCAGTTATTCTATATGGACACAGTTCCTTCGACCGTTTGACCCATTACAAAGTTTTCCTATTGAGGACCTCTTAGGTGTGAAGTATTTTTCTCGATATGCTAGTCCCCGAGGGTGATGCCCCCAGTATTCAAGGTTTATTGAAAAGAAGCCTTGGATACTGTTAAATTTTCCTTAGGTAGCACATAGTTGTTGCCTCGTTAAAATCCTTGCCGGAAAAAACCCATTTGGGATAAAACCCGATCTAAGGGAAAAAGAGTGCAACGCATGCTTTAAAACCTAAGGTATTCATGTAAAAGCGTCTTCAATCGAACACCTGCAATGGGTTAGTTTCAAATAAAAATGTAAAAAAGAAAAGATCATACCTCAGCAATAATACCGTTTGAGTAGTATACATTCCAATTGCTTGGCAATCGTTCACCTTCCATTGTGCTAAGTTTGTAGGATTCTTTTCCAATAACTATGATGACTCGATATGGTCCTTCCCAGTTTGGGCCTAGTTTCCGTTCATTCAGGTCTCGAGTATTGAGGGTGACCTTCCTTAGAACTAAGTCCCCGACTTCGAAGTGACGAAGGTTGGCCCTCCTGTTATAATACCTCTCGATCCTTTGCTTTTGTGCGGCCATTCGAACAAGTACAGCTTCTTATTTTTCATTCAGTAGTTCGAGGCTAGTGTTCATAGCCTCGTGATTTGATTCCTCGGTTGCATGCTGAAATCTGACGCTAGGTTCCACAACCTCAGCTGGAAATAATGCTTCGGAACCATACACCAAAGAAAATGGGGTTGCTCCCGTGCTGGACTTTGATGTCGTTCGATATGCCCAAAGGACCTCGGGTAAAACCTCTCTCCATTTCCCTTTGGCATCACTCAACCTTTTCTCAAGTTTTGAATAATAGTCTTGTTAGTGGACTCAGCCTGGCCGTTCGCGCTTGGGTGATATGGCGTCGAAAAGATCCTCTTTATTTTGTGATCTTTGAGGAACTTTGTCACCTGGTTGCCGATGAATTGCTTCCCGTTATCGCATACAATTTCAGCGAGTATCCCGAACCGACACATGATGTGATCCCATATGAAGTCTATGACTTCTTTTTCTCTTACTCTCTCGAAGGAATGTGCTTCCACCCATTTGGAAAAGTAGTCAGTCATAAAAAAAATGAATTTAGCTTTACCTGGTGCCATAGGCAGGGGGCCTACGATGTCCATCCCCCATTTCATGAATGGCCACGGGGATATGACTAAATGGAGTTGTTCACCGGGCTGATGGATCATCGGTGCAAACCTTTGCCATTTGTCACATTTTCGAACAAACGCCTTAGTGTCATTCTCCATGCTATCCCAGTAATTTCCAGCTCTAATAATTTTGTGAATCAAAGAGCCAATGCCGGAGTGGTTCCCACAAGTGCCTTCATGGATTTCTCATAAAACATAATCGGTGTCCCCCGGTCCTAAGCGTACGGCCAATGGTCCATTGAAGGTCCTCCTGTACAACGTTCCACTTTCATCTAGTGGGAACCGGGCTGCTTTATCTCGTAGGGCTCTCGACTCCTTAGGGTCCAAAGGGAGCTTTCCGTGGTTCAAATACTCAACATATTTATTCCTCTAATCCCAAGTCAAACTTTTAGAGTTTATCTCAACGTGACCTTCTTCGACCACAGACCTCGACAATTGAACAACAGTCCCTAGGACAACATCATCTTCATCGACTGATGAATCCAAATTTGCAAGTACATCAGCCTCACTGTTTTTCTCCCGAGGTATATGGTCCAACTTCCACTCCTTGAAGCGGTGCAATGTCACTTGTAACTTGTCTAAAAATATCTGCATCCTATCATCTCAAACCTTGAAGCTTTTGTTCACTTGGTTCACCACCAACAGAGAGTCGCATTTGGCCTTAATGACCTCTGTTCCCAGGATTTTGGCTAATTTGAGACCTGCAATCATAGCCTCGTACTCGGCCTCATTGTTAGTTAATCTAGAAGTTTTGATAGATTGTCTAATAGTGCTACCCGTAGGTGGCCTCAAAATAATGTCGAGCCCGGACCCTTTCATGTTCGAGGCGCCGTTTGTGAAGAAGGCCCATCAGGTAGAAGTTAGCCGTTTGGCCTAATGATGTACCTAACTTTAGTAGAAGTTCCTTTTCTACCTCGGGTACGAGGGTAGGAGTAAAATCAGCCACGAAGTCTGCTAAAATTTGAGACTTGATAGCTGTTCAGGGTTGATATTCAATATTGTACCCACCGAGCTCGATGGCCAATTTGGCCAATCGTCCCGATAAATCGGGCATGTGCAAAACATTTCGAAGTGGATAAGTAGTTAACACACATATAGGGTGACATTGGAAATATTGCTTCAATTTTCTAGATGCACTTATTAATGCAAGCTTTAACTTCTCTAAATTCGGATACCTAGTTTTAGCATCTCCTAATGTTCTACTTACATAATAAACAGGGAATTGCGTACCTTGCTCTTCTTGAACTAGCACGCCACATACCGCTACCTCGGACACAGACAAGTATAAGTATATTTTCTCATCCGCCTTCGGAGTGTGAAGAAGAGGTGGGCTCGATAGGTACTGCTTTAATTCCTCCAACGTTTGCTGACATTCCGGAGTCCACGTGAAATCATTCTTATTTTTGAGCAAAGAGAAGAATCTTTGACTCCAATCCGATGACCTCGAGATAGATCATCCCAAGGCAGCTATCCGTCCGGTTAGCTGTTGTACGGCCTTCACATTGTCCACGACGGTGATTTCTTTGATGGATTTAATTTTGTCGTGGTTGATATCGATCCCCTTATTTGATACCATGAAACCCAGGAACTTGCCGATCCGACTCCGGAAGCGCATTTCTCGGGGTTGATTTTCATGTTGTATTTTCTCAAAACCTCGAACGTTGCCTGCAAATGAGTCAAATGGTCCTCTGCGTGCAGGGACTTAACTAGCATGTCGTCAATATGAACTTCGATTGATTTACCCATCTGTTACTCGAACATCTTATTAACTAGGTGTTGGCATGTAGCTCTTGCATTTTTTAGCCCGAAGGGCATTACATTGTAACAATATGTTCCATACTTAGTGATAAATGAAGTATTTTCCTGGTCCTCCGGGTTCATTTTAATTTGGTTTTACCCGGAGTAGGCATTGAGAAAAGTAAGGATCTCGTGGGCGGATGTGGCGTCGATCATACGATCAATGTTAGGCAGTGGAAAGGAGTCTTTAGGGAATGCCTTGTTCAAATCTTTATAATCTACGCACATTCTAAGTTTGTTTCCTTTTTTAGGAACTACGACCACATTGGCTAACCACTCGGGATATTTTACTTCCCTAATGGACCCTATTTTGAGAAGTTTAGTTACCTCGTCCTTTATGAACGCATGTTTTATCTCGGACTGCGGTCTTCTCTTTTGCTTCATTGGTTGAAACCTAGGGTCGAGACTTAGTCGATGTGTTGTTATATCCGGTGAAATCCATGTCATGTCTAAATGGGACCATGCAAAATAATATATGTTATTTATAAGGAATTGAATGAGTTTTATCCTGAGTTCTGGGTTAATCCCGTTCCCAAGTATACCTTCCGTTCTGGTAGATGTTCGATCAATATCACCTGCTCCAGTTCCTCGACCGTGGACTTTATTGCATCTGATTCCTCAGGAGCGAAGAAAGCTCAAGGGTTAAGGAAATCTTATTCTTCGTCCTCGAGTACCTGTTCCTCGGATTCAGTCGAGGCTACAGACTGTGATTTCTATTTATCCATATGCTTGTCTTTGAAGTTCGATTTCTCTGAGGTTGAAGGTGTTGGCGCTGATGGAAAATCATGAACTGCAAACATCTACTTTATTGCGTGTTGCTCCCCGTAAACTATTTTCACACTATCTTTTGTTGGAAACTTCATCATCTGGTGAAGAGTCGATGGTACCGCCCTCATGTTGTGTATCCACGGCCTTTCGAGAAATGCATTGTACCTCATGTCACCTTCGATGACATGAAATTTTGTGTCCTGGATGGTCCCGGCCACATTCAGAGGCAGGATGATCTCTCTCTTTGTTGTTTCACTGGCCATGTTGAAGCCGTTTAAGACTGGAGACGCTAGTACAATTTGATCTAGCAGCCCGAGCTGCTCTACAACCCTTGACCTGATTATGTTGGCTGAGCTACCTAGATCCACAAGAACACGTTTAATTGGAATTTTACTGAGTAAAATAGAAATTACTATGGCGTCGTTAAGCAGCTGAGAGAGGCCTTCTGTGTTCTCGTCGTTGAATGTAAGGGTGCCTTCGGGCATGTAATCTCGGGTCCGTTTCTCTCTTGTAATCGACACTTTGGTGCGTTTGAAAACAGGTCCCTATGGGATGTCAACCCCACCAAAAATCATGTGGATGATATGTTGGGGTTCCTCTTGCTCATTTTTTCTATTGGCATCTCTTTCTCTGAAGTGATTTTTGGCACTGTCACTGAGGAACTCTCGAAGGTGAGCTTCATTGAACAACCGAGCTACCTCTTCTCTCAACTGTCTGCAGTCCTCAGTCCTGTGGACATGTGTACCATGATATTTACACATCAAGTTAGGATTCCTCTGAGAAGGGTCAGTTTGTATAGGTCTGGGTCACCTGGTGTCTTTAACCCTTCCTATGGCCGAAACGATACCCGAGGCATCGATGCTGAAGTTATACTCTGATAATCGAGGTGCTTCTGCGGGATCAGTGTACTTTTCAAATCCACTCTTACTCATGAGTCCCCGAGAATTTTTCACCCGATCATTTCTTCGATCATTACGGGAGGGATTGCGTCCCGAAACGCTGCTTCTTCCATATGAGACATATGGATGGTATTGTTCCCTGTTTGACCTCAGCTCTCTGTCAATATCCCTTGAAGCCTTTACCGCCAACCTGTTCGGGTTAACTGACCCCGAGGGGGCTCCTAACGACTCGTCCTTGACCCTGATCTTTGATTGGTAGCGATTATGCACGTCCGCCCATGTAACAACAGGGTATTCAACCAGATTTTGATTTAACTGTTGTGATGCTATCGAACTTCTATCATTCAACCCTTGTGTGAAAGCTTGAAATGACCAATTATAGGAGATTGGCGGTAACTCCATTCGCTCCATCTGAATTCGTGACACGAACTTCCTCAACATCTCGTTGTCCCTTTGTTTAATCTTGAAAACGTCCAATTTTCTCGTTGCAACCTTTATAGCACTAGCGTGTGCCTTTACAAATGAATTTTCCAACATGGCGAATGAATCGATAGAGTTCGGGGGTAAGTTGTGATACCAAATCATTTCTCCCTTAGATAAAGTTTCCCTAAATGTTTTCAGCAAAACGGATCGATCTCATCGCCCTCTAAGTCGTTTCCCTTTATATTGCATGTGTATGTAGTGATGTGTTCGTTAGGATAGGTGGTCCCGTTGTATTTAGGTATGTCCGGCATGTGGAACTTCTTTGGAATAGGCTTCGTGGCCGCGCTCAGGGGAAAAGACTTTTGCACAAACTTTTTGGAATCCAAATCCTTTAATATTGGAGCCGCCCCTGGTATTTGATCAACTCGAGAGTTGTACGTCTCCACTTTTTTATCATTATCTTCGATCCTCTTTTCTCCTGATTCGATCCTTTTGGTGAGCTCTTCGAGCATCTTCATGATTGTAGGGTCAGTCACCTATCCATTGTCATTCGACCTTTCTGGCACCGGTTCAGTACGGCGAGTGGTTTCTGGCTCGACCACGCTCGGAGTTTTTTGTTGACTTTGAAGCTGAGCGATAGCAATCTGCTGATCTTGTAGCATTTGGAAGATCACTTGGAGGCTAACTCACCCATCTCCTAGACCCTGTGTTCCTTGACCACCAGGTCGGACCTCCCTGCGTACACTTCCTCCAATGTATGCACCCAAGTCCGCATTCAGAGCGACGCGCGAACCAACATCGACTGGCTCTGCAATTGGCACTACCCCGAGGTTAAGAGGTGGTACACTGGCCCCTCAAGCAATTACATTATAATTTTCCCCATGAAATCTGAGACTATCTCTGCCGTGTACGGGTGTGTTTTGCGAGTTCGACATATTTCAACTTGAAAACAAAGAATCTTTGACAAGAAACAAGTGTGAAAATAACGTGTGTTATGAAAATCAGCACTAGAATAATCACTATTATCTTTAGCCCCACGGTGGGCGCCAATATGTTTACCCCAAAATCTAAGTAACAATTAAACTTATAATGAGGTGTTAAAGACATGTGATTTAGTCCAATACTAATTGAAGAACAATAAGATAAATATATGAGTTAAGTGAGCAAGATAGATCAAACCAACGTATCAGCAAGCCTCGACCTCGAGCCAAGATAATCTCGAGATGGACTCGGATGAACAATAAAGTAAAGTAAAGTGAATCTTATAAAGCTAAAGAACAATTCTGATGAGCACAAAAGTAAGAGTGTATATTATTTTCCAATGATTGATGATCCTTACAAATGAATGAGACTCCACTTTATATAATAGGGGAGTCCCAAATAAGGTATATTCCTATTTTTGGAAAGGAATCTTGTTTGTACAGTTGTCTAACCACCTTGTACGAATTCATACAAGTCCGTTCCGGGATTTATGCTTTGAACTTTGTGCCATTGCGAGAATATCGCCCATTCTGTTATAAACCATAATGGCATTATCTCGAGGTAAGCCATACTCGGCCCTAGTATCGTGTGATTTGTTCCTCGAGCCTTGCACTCTATCATCGGGTGCGAGCTCGATCTATTGATCTCGCTTGACCTAGTTCAAACTCGGGCTCAGGGTGGCTCCTCGATCTCACAAAATCGGGGTTACCTGATTTCGATCGTATAGAGTAGTAATTTATAGTTTGGAGGTCCCTTTCTGTCTCCTGTTTGCTTTATTTGACTAATTGACTTAGCGGAACCATAGAGTCGACCGGTCCCAATATTTCACATCACATTTGGACTTTCAAAAGAATGCATGATTGTAACATTTAGGGGGTCGTTTGGTTGGAAAACAAATTATCCCAAAATTTTAGGAGTCTAAAACCTAATTGTGATATTTTTGGACTCAAACGACCATAAAAGATAAAAAAAAAAAAAATACATTGCACCATTATATATATAGCGCGGTTATTCACCCGCGCTATACCTTAATAGTATGTTTGTCCGTTAAGGTATAGCGCGGTGAATAGCCGCGCTATATTTGAACTTAAAATGGGCGGGAAGGTATAGCGCACATATATATCATACTGTAGTATAGCGCAATATATATGCGCGCTATACCTATGTAAAAAATGTGCCCTTCTCCTTCCCTATCAGACGTGAACTAGCAGCCCTCCCTTTCAATTTTTTTTATTCCCAGCAACAGTTCCCCCCCCCCCCCCCCCCNCTCCATTGGAGCCCGCCGGTCACACAAAAAGTGTAGATTCTTGGTATTGTAGCATCTAACATTGTATCTAAGGCGTTATCGCATAGTGGGTTGCTCGTTTCGGCTCCAAATCATCAAATCTTCAACTTTCAAAAACATTAACATCGAGGTATTCCGACTTATTTTTTGTTAAAACTCATGTATAAAAAATACCTATTAGTTGTTTTTACTGTGTTCTATGTTATTTTGTGATTGTTTTGCGATTTAATTAATTTGTTATTTTTTATCCGGATTATATTAGTAAAATAGAGAAGTGGTTATTTTATGAATAATTAATGTTTTTAGTTGTCATAAAAAATGGTAATTAGTTACTTTTTACTATGGTGTATGTATTTTCGTGATTGTTTTGTGATTAAATCAATTTATTGTTTTTTTATCCGAATTAGATTATTTATGTGCTAAAAGATTAGTAAAATAGATAAATTGTTATTTTAGGAGTAATTAATCTTATTTAGATGTTATTGTTGTACGTATATTAATATGTGACCTTACTGTTGTTTAGTTCTCTGTAGTGTTATGTTGTGCCCGTAATTTTAATGTAGTGCCCATTAGTGTAGTGAAATACAATGCCCTTTTGCGTAGTATCTTTGTAGCTATTGAAATTAATCATTTAATTATCTGTTAGCCCCAAAAATATCTAAAAAAAGATGATAGTTCAAACACAAAATCTCTCAAATTCTAGTCAACAAACGTAAGAAAATAACATTAAAAACAATAATTTTCGTCAAACTAAGTAGTTTTATATAAATATTTAATAATTAAAGCATGTATAGTTATGAAAATTAATTATTTTATTCTATTATACTCAAAAATAAGTGAGTAATAAAACAAACATATAAAATAAGAAACTAAGATAAAATAGTAAACTGACATATAAAATAATAAACTAACATATAAAATAATAAACTAACATATAAAAACCAACGTATAAAATTATAATATAGAAAATGTATCAACCTAAGTAACAATATAGTAAAATATCGAATAAATTTTAATATTAAAATATATTGCAATATATTTAAAGATGTTAAGCAATTAAAAAGAAAAATACTTTAATTAATATTATTAAATTTACACAGTCATCGTTGTGGAGGTTCTGCCTGTGCATCCTAGCCCTGCATCTCTAGAGCTATTGTTGCCACATGTCGAGCATAGGTCTTCATACATATGAGATGGGCAGTGTTTGTCCCAGATTCCGCGCCAGACGTATAGACGATATGTGGAGGTTCATTAGGGCCCACCCTCTCCATCCCCATATTATTAGACTCCTTCAGGATACGGGTTTCTACAGGATCATAGAGATCGGTCAGTTACAGTTCGACTGGGCATTGATCACGACTATGATAGAGCGGTAGCGACCGGAGACGCACGTGTTTCATCTACCTATCGGCGAGGCTACCATCATGCTTGAGGACGTGAAGGTTATTTTTGGACTGTCGGTTGATGGATTGCCTGTATCTTAATAGCATGCTCTTAGAGAATATACGTGATTGCATTACCTGCAGATGTTGCAGCAGCTCACCGGGGAGACTGCATTGAGTGGGCTAGTTGTTTGCAGTTGATGCCTTTTCGTCAGAATCTGGAGGCAATGGGAGGCATAGGTTATCAACGGTACACGAGATTGTTGATGTTGCTGATGTTTGGTGGTGTACTGTTCCCGAACACTTCGGGGAACCTAGTCAGCTTGAGATTTCTTCATCATCTTGAGCGACTAGATGATTTACCTGGTTACAACTAGGGTGCAGCTGTTCTAGGTTACATGTATAGACAAATGTGTCGGGCGTGCATGGGCACTCAGAGAGATGTTGCCAAATGTTTGTCGCTGCTGCAGGTGAAAACATAGTCAATTATTTTCAGAATTATAACATACATAGTAAAAAATATACCTTAAATTTTACGTCCACAATGTCTATTAGGTTTGGGCCTGGGAGCGGTTCCTGCAAATCCATCCACCTCTATCACACATCACTTCGGATGCACACCTCCACTGTTCTTCCCTTTATCTAGGAGGTGGGTTGGTACGCGAGGCTACAGACGTGAGGTCGAGGTTCGACATCATCTCCCCAATTACAAGGATTTGTTGGATTTGCTTGAAGGCGCGCAAGTACATGTATACTTAAGTTTACTTGGCCCTACTCTATATGTGTTGTGTTTACTCACGATTATTGTGCTCAATTAATAGTTCATATGGAGGCCATACAACGATGCGCTCATAGCTGGTTTGCCCGATTATTTCTCCCGCAGCCGAGCTATGTGGAGCTCTTCTATCCCACTGATATGTCTCGATATTTTCAAACACCATGCCACCGAGCGAGTCCTTCACCAATTTGGTCGACCGCAACTTGTACCTATTCCTCCCGTTTGGCTTAGGACACATCACCAGCGGGATGATCGTTTCAAGTTTGACCAAACATACTTGGACTGGCTAGAGGCCCAGATTGAGGTTTGGGACTAGAGGTATGACCTGATTCCTCCACCCCCTGCACCTGAGCATACGGATGGCGAACATGAGTATATGGTCTGGTATCGCAGCGTCATCCGACTTCATGTCAGGAATCCCATTCATCGCGCTGGTGGTCGGTACATTGCATACGTTAGGAGGCATGAGGCACTGGTATGTTATTTGTTATACTTACTTATAATGTTAAATTATCATTCCGTAATTAATATTTGACATGTTATACAGGCTATAGGATTACATCAGTTCTACCAGCTGGGACTGCAAATGCGGCAGCATACCGGCGAGGGAGCGGCAGCATACCGGTGAGGGAGCGGCAATTTTGCACGAGTATGGCCGTCAGGTTACAGATCTGGATGCTCGGACATTGAGGCGTGCCCGAGATGGTGAGCGATTAGGATACAAGGATGCTTATGTGCCACCAGAGGAGTACCATCACGAGCCACCAGTGGATCCTGAACGTGGTAGACGTGGCAGACGTTCCAGAGAAGAAGGGGTGTCCCACGAGGTCGTGGTAGTCGCGAGGACGGGGTCCCCCACAAGGGGCCGTTGAGGAATCCGTGGAGGATATTAGAGATGATCTGCCAGGTGACCTCCCTGAGCCACATGATGCTCCTCGTAATCTGCCGCCATTCAGCCCGCAACTGTCACCAGGGACTTCATAGTTGATCCTGTCAGCTCCATTGTTCACCGCGGGCACTGCCATAACGCAGCAGGAGTGGGATTGGATTTTCCTGATCGACCATGGCCATCGACGGTTGCTAAGGACCGTCTAATACAAGAGGTGCATAGTGGACGATGACTGAGTTATGGCTCATCATCGAGGGCTGCTCAAGATGTTTCACATACTTCATCTACTCCAGTGCGCCCCGATATTCTGACAGAGTAGTGTGTCGCTACTCAGGCGCATGTTTGTTTGTACTATTATTTCTATTTGTTTTTATCTCATTGATTAGTCATCAGTATCTATAGCGTTTTAGTTTTTTTAAAGACATCATCATCGCCCGTCACGGAGGACACTTTGTGCAATACTGACATGCGGGAGATAGATGATTTTATTTAGGAGCCTGCTGAGACCATGGTATGACCACTAAAAAATTTTTAGCTAACACGTACATTAGTAATTTATATTTCATATACTAATATATCTTATTATTCTGTAGGTTACTGCTGGACTGACGGCTGCTTCAACCGAGTCTGCCAACCTTACCTACGATCATGTTGCAGCGCATCCTCCGATATAGAGGCGGTGTGATGAGGATGATCCTGATAGCGTATGCGGGTGGGATGGGATCCACCTCGGGACAACCAATGCTTTAAAGCATACAGGTTGTGGGACACATTGACATTTATTATTATCTGTATATATAACATTAAATATATAATAGTAACATTATTTATGTTTTACATAATTTGTGCATATGTTTTTATTTCTCGGGTTATTTATTAATTTAATACTACAACACGAAAAAAATGACAATTTAACATAATTCAAATTCGGTATAATTAATGAAAATATATTACACGTAAAATATAAAGATAAAATACTACACTCAACACATCCATGTGTTTGTTTAGTCACTATTTATGTGCTTCAACCACTTAAATTTATCTTCCAACCTATTTTTTCTTCTTCTGCCTCTTTTAGTTTCTCTTCACTTCCACAAGTCGTTGTTGTAGTTTAAAGATACGGAGTTCGTATTCACCGGTCATATTCCAAACATAGTGCAAACATGATTATATTATTCTTGGTTAATGGGTTCATCATATCATTCTTGAAATCCACATTGATTTCCTTCCTATCAATGGGGATTATAACACAACAATGTTAATTAACATATTATATAAAAATATTAGCAAAACTTTTTTCTAATATAATAACTTACAAGTTGTTGACAGATCCAGCATATGCGCCCCAAATTGCAATTTGACCAACATGGCTTCAAAATCACACGTTTGCCACAATAACAGCTTGGTACGTCTTTGCGTCCAGACATTTCGTAATGCAAGAAAAATGAAAATTTAATGGGAAGTTTTTCTATTTGTTTCGTTAAGCACAAATAATAACTAAAATGAGTTAGGCTTTTATAGGCAGCTAATACACATAACTCATATTGGTGGCGCACTATGTTTCGGGTGATAATGATTCTTTAGGGTACAAGACAACTTTTCCAGAACGACAGTTTTTTCAGGTCGACAAGACAATATACATAATTCATATTGGTGGAGGGCTATGCTTCGCGTGATAATGATTCTTTAGGGTACAAGACAACTTTTCCAGACGAAAACTTTTTCAGGTCGACAAGACAATACACATAACACATATTGGTGGCACACTATGATGCTTTAGGGTATAAGACAACTTCTTAAACTGAACCAAGAGATTTGTATTCAAAGACAAATTGAAGAAGCATTACAACATAGATTTCAAAAATGCCACTAACATTTAATAAGTGGTTTAAGAAGAAGAATAACAATGAAGGTTGTTCAACAAATCCCCATGGAACACGTCTTAACACTATCGATCCCTGCATTGAAAAATATATGCTAGGTTATTATAATGATTTTGTTGATGACAAGAGGTATGGTGTTCTGCGTCCCTTGAAAAATAATCCTATCAATATACACACTGATCTCAAAGTTGCAGGGCACATTATTGAGGGCGAAGCGCATTCTACAAAGCCTGAAGGTATGTGAATTTGGGGCGAAAAACTACAATGGGTTCCCTTTTACTCAAAACGATATGATTATGAAGTATTATGTCGCTAGCATGGGCTTGTTGTGCCACAAGCACTGTCTGCAATTTTCCAAAAAAATACACACAAAGATGAACCAGGAGTGATTCGGCATTTGATGAAGGAGATTCTCGAGATGGAAAAGGCACTAGATGTTCATCATGCAACAGATGATCTTAACTATTTGGGAGGAACAGAGGATCAGTACAGGGATTTATTAGAAAATAAAAAATTGCATAAAGACAATAATTATCCTGTTTTTCCAACAGTTGTCGAGTGGGAGGGACTACCTAAGTTTCTACTACAGACGTTGGACGTAGGAGTTCCATGTTGTTGTAAAAATCAAGCAAGTGGTCTTATTGATTATAGAGATGAAATACAAGAAATATGTGTCAACTGGGGCCTAGATTACAAAGCCCTTGGTCCCCAAGGGAACGTACACGATGTTGACGAAGAATCTGAAGACAGTGACAATGAAATAGTGTCAAACAATGATGATAATAGCGAATGACAATTGTTTTTTTCTTGGGGTGTATGTTAAATTATTGTACTGAAGTATTAATGCTAAATATCAATTAGATTTAACCCAATGGATACATAATTTTATTTCATACATTTTGCAAGCTGAATAACATACATTTATTGCAACAAATTACTACAACAAAACACTACGTGTATCCTTGATAATTGGGCACGTTGGATGAACTTCCACTGGGAGCTGAATTACCACCGCTACCCAAACCATATGAAGGACATTTACGGCGGTCGTGTCCTGTTTGCGAACATATGCCACATTTAAGCGCATAAATAGTATCAACAACATCCATTTGGTTTTGTATACGTGTTCTTTTTTGCACTTGTCGTTGACTCATATAATACTTGTTACACACCATTTTAAATGGTTCCGGCGGCCAATAATGCTCGCACCCACTGGCTGCAACTGCCCACTATAGGTGTTTAAGTATACAGCTTTATCAATGTACCTCGTTGCCGTGAAACCTGTATGTTGAAAGCACTTCTTGGCATGTGAGCACGACATGTGATAGATGGATCATTTCCCACAAGAGCATAATCTTCTGGTTTCATTGACGGTGTGTGTATTATTCCCCTAGTTGTGATGAATAGAAGTTCGAACTTCAAAAATATTTTTCTCATTAAGATACTGCAAAAATGAATGCCAATGTGGTGGCTTCCTGGATTTCTCAAATCTTTTCATTGGTATTGGCATAAATTCAACACCCCTTTCCATCAATGACGATGCACCTCTAGATCTTCAACAAACATCTCCGCCATCTGCTTGAATGACATCCGCACTGTGGTAGTGATAGGCAATCTACGTGCAGACTTCAATAACCCGTTGAAAGATTCTAACACATTTCTAGTCAGAATTCCCCATATTTTGCCACCATCTTCATGCAAAGTCCACTTGTCAAGATCATGTCGCATCAACCAATTATATGATTCTTGGCCTTCCTGCCTGATCAATAACATTCACCTCCTGAATTTACATTCTTGGTGATCTGTTGCAGCCATCCACATTAAATGATGCAAGTCCTTTTTCGGATAATCCCTCTGGAAGTTGGCCTTCAGGTGCCTTACACAGTAATGGTGGTGGGCATACGGTTCCTTCCATGCACGCAAATGTTTGTACAGAACTTAAAATACCACCATGCGGATCAAATATTAGACAAACACCTGAACGCTGTTTGACAACGTGCTCCTTCAAGTGATTCAAAAATAATGTCCACGTCTCTTGGCTTTCATTGGCACAAATACAAATCCTAGGGAAAATATACTTCCATTAGCATCTACTGTAATGGCGATCAACAACTTAATATGATACTTTCCATATATGTGTTCTGGTATTCCTGGACAATGCTCAAGCTTCCATTCAACAACAGTCACGGGGTTAAAGTGTTGCAATGCAGCCATATACCTGGGTAGATAGGCAAAGAACGTATCCCAGTTACCATAAATAATTTCAAACGCACGTTTGCGCCCGAAAAATGTCTTTCCTTTGGTAATGGTACATCCATATACCTAGTGGAAAGATGTTATACACTCTTTGATCTTGTACCTTAAGGACGCTTCAATGTGTGGAATCAAGACAAGAGAAATGAAGTCAACACTCAAGCTAAAATGATTCCCACTGAATATGTCCATTTCACAATTGTGGGTGCCAATTTATTTACCCACATCCCACATATTTGTTTTCAGCTTCCTCGCACGCAGCATCCAATTACAACCTTGAAACCATCTACGAAAAATAACCTTGTATACTTATGGATATGACTCATGAACCACGATCTCATGATGCTCTTTTATGTTATACATTCGCACCACCCTGCTTAGGCACACTTTATCAGCAAAAAGCATGTTGTTTGACACCACCATTACTCTAGATTCATCCCAGATTGCTGTCTGAATTTTGTCAAGATCCCTTGTGAGGGCATACACAACCGACATACTTGGAAAATGATCAAGGTAGGGAATCTCCCTTGAATAAAATGGCACATGAGACTCGTACACTCTTGGACTAACGGGAGGTGGAGTATGCTCCCTCGTCAAATTAGGTTCAGCATTCTCGTCCTCGTCATCATCACCCTCATTAGGGAAGGGTGTGTCACCTCCATACTCATTAGAATTGTTGTCATATTCACTATTCTCTTCCTGACTCTGCGCATCTTCCAGATCCCAATTAAATATGTCATCTTCGGGCAATTGAGTAAGGACATGACCTTCAAGTTGCTCGTTTTTACTGCACAACCAATAAAATAATGAGTTTCTCAAATTCATCTGAACTTTACATATAAACTTTATTATTTCAATTACAAATCTAAATGTGTTGATATCCCATGATGCACATTATCTTGTTGATGATGTCTCCGAGATGGACCACCATGATCCAACACACCAAAAATAGGCATATTCCAACTGGTCGTTGGTTCATAACTTATAAAATTTATATCTGACCGATACCCCATGAGTGTTAATATAAATTCAATGAGTGTTAATGCAAATTCAATACATAAAAATAAACATCATAACACAAAGAAAAATTGAAGTTTACCACTCGACTTATTTACCCCTCGCTCCTCATTCCCTGTGGAGATAAGTTTAGATCAGGCCAAACTCTTTCACCCGGAACCTGTTCCGCTAAAACTGCTCCAAAATAACCACCCGATGATTGAGGGATATCCCTACTTTGCAGAACCTTATTATTGAGAACGTCTTCAGCCTTGACGTACATTTCCAACATTTTTCTCACAAGAAGTTCCTGGTGTTCATCCGGAGTCCTCAAAAAAAATTTAGAGTTTCATCGTCTTCGATGTTTGTTATACTCAGCATAACAAGCAATCCCTTGCAGAGTAACGTAATTCAGATATCTTTCGGTTACTTTAATATTCATTGAACGTTTGCTCACACTCATTTTTTTACATAACAACGATATCAATGTATCATACTCCATTGTGAGTGGTAACTTAACATGACACTGTGGAGAAATACTACAACGTACTAAGTTATTCTCCACCACAACCTCATCCCCCCCCCCCCTCCATCAATATAATGAAACTCTAATTTTTCACTCATCGTACATTATGACAAAATGCAAAATAACTTAACAAACAAATATTTCGGAAGACTTGAAGGATCTTGAATGGATTTTTACAAAATCCTAAAACTCCTTAAATAAGGAAAAAACCAGTCTCGAGTACAATTATTTGATTTATAGCATGTTAAATATGTGCGCTATACCCCTAGGTGTGTCAGTTAAGTGCAGAAAAATTATTGGTGGACAAATGTGCCGTTAAGTTATAACGCGGTGAATAACCGCGCAATATATATATAATGGTGAACAATCTTTTTTTTTACTTATTATGGTCGCTTGAGTCCAAAAATACCACAATTAGGTTTCGTCCTCAAATTTTAGGGGTCGTAACGTTATCTCTCGTACCAAAAGTGGCATACACCAAAAGAGACCTATACAGACCAAATATTTCAAATGACATGTTAGAATTATCTTCAATAATTGAACCATAAGTTAATGAAACTGCATTTTGTGAATAAAAGGACCTCTTTTAACTCAACGATTATCTAATTTCAGTCAGATATCTTTTTCTAACTGTGATGACCCAAAAGGTCATCCTATGTAAATTTAGCTAAAACTGTGTTCCGAGGCCCTGAAAGCTTCCGTTAATCTCACCTCGATGTACGTGTACAACCCGAGCGCGAGCGTGGAAGCCTTTACGTAGAGTTGACTTTCAGGGCCCGGAGTCCCGGAGGGTCTGTAGGAAAATATGGGACCTGTGCGTATGCCCGGAATCGAATTCCGAGGTCCCAAGTCCGAGAAGTGAATTTTAAAGAAAATTGTTTTATGAAAATAATAAAGACTTTTGAAAATGAACTTTGATGTGAGATCTGTGTTACCGAGCCAGTATTATGGTTCTGGAGCCCGGAAAAGGTTCAATATGTGTTATGTGAGTTATCTGTAAAATTTGGTAAGAAACGGACTTGGTTTGACGTGTTTCGGATCAAAATTAGAAAATTTGATAGTTTATGAAGTTTGAGGAAAATTCTATTGATTTTTTAGTTTAATTCATTGTTTTTTATGTTATTTTAGTGGTTTAATTACTTCAATAAGTTTGTAGGATGATTTTGAAGGGGTGTGTATATTTGGTTTTGAGCCCCGAGGGCTCGGGTGAGTTTTGGGTAGGTGTCGGGGTGCAAAGGAGTTGGAAAAATCTAGTTTTTCGGTTGTTTCTGATGTTCAGTGATTTATTCTCCACGATCGCGAAGAAATTCATGCGATCGCTATGTATTAGTGGCTGGGGTGGTAATTTGTTCTGTGCAAACGCGATCTTTTGTCCGCGGTCGCGTGGTTCTACGTCTGGTCTCTCTGCGATCGTAGCTTTCACTTCGCGATCGCGTAAGTCTAATGTCCAGTACTCTCCACGATCGCAGGGCACCTGTCGTGATCGCGATAGCCAATTTCGCCCCAGTGATTTTAATGTTCAAAAACAGAATACCCATTACTGGATTTTCATATCTTTCACCATTTTCTTCTTCTCCACTCTTCTTGGGCGATTCTTAGGAGACCATTCCACCATATTCATAGGTAAGTGTTCTTAACTCTAATTTCTTCCATTTTCCTTCATCAATCACTAGATTCTAGGTCTAAAAACATGAAATCAAAGGTAGAAATTGGGGGTTTTGGGTAGAGTTAGCTTTTGGAAATTTTGGGAATTCAACCTCATTTTGGGGTCGGATTTCAAAACAAATTGTATATTCGGGTTCGTGGGGGAATGGGTTATCGGGTTTTGGTCCGAACCTAGAGTTTGGACCAAGCGGGCCCGGGGTCAAATTTTGGTATTTTTGGAAGAATTATGGAAAATGTATGATTAGGCTTTGGGACTGAGTTATTGATTAATTATTGATGTTATTAAGTCAATTATGTCTAGATAGTATCATTTCGGAGTCGGATTCAAGAGGAAAGGTCGTGATATAGGCTTGACTTGCATTCTTGGAGCCGAGGAAGTGTTTGGCCTAACCTTAGCTTGAGGGATTAGCTATAGAGTCTTATTTGCTATGTGTAATAATGTCCAACGTATAGGTGAGGTGACGAGTACCTATATGTTGTGGTCAAGCATGCCGTGAGTCGAATTTTGATGAGTTATTTAATGTTCTTCGATATTCTCTGTGCTGTGAATTATTGGGAACCTTGGAAGTGGTACCTTGAGGTTATTCATGACGTGGAAAGTTATTGATTATGTGTTCGGTCGAGGATTTTACTGTTGACATTATACTTCTGAGTGAGATTGGTTATAGCTGAGTCCCTTGCCGGGACAATAGAATTTTGTTGATTATTTCTGTACATTTGAAATGTCGTATTGTTAAACTTTCATATCAATTGTTGTTTTTATACTCATCATGCACGAGGGAACATTCCGTGCCGAGTGATTATTATTTATGCACGAGGGAACATTCTGTGCCGATGATTATTATTTATGCACGAGGGAACATTCCGTGCCGATTGATTATTATTTATGCACGAGAGGACATTCCGTGCCGAGTCATTATTATTTATGCAGGATGGGGCATTCTGTGCCGTGTGATTTTGAGGCTATGCACGAGGGGTCATGTCGTGCCTTCTCCTATCTATCTTACTTGATTCGGGTTGTTATTTCCTGTTTACTCTACATTCTCGTCAGTACTTGATTCTATGGTTTTAGTAAGTGTTGGCCCCCTTATCCCCAGCATGTTCTTCCCCGTAACTATCTTCTTGTTTATTTTCTGCTATACTATTGAATTGCACAGGTATAATTTGTTGTCGTGTCCTAGCCTCGTCACTACTTCACCGAGGTTAGGCTCGGCACTTACTCACTACATGGGGTCGGTTGTACTGATGTTACACCTGCACTTCTTTATGTTGTGCAGATTACGCAGCCGGACCCAGGGGACATCGTTAGGGGGGGTGTCCTTCAGTCCATTCCAGACGACTCCAAGGTAGTTTCGCAGGCGTTCGTGGATCTTGGCGTCACTGTCTATCTTTCATTCTGTCATCTATGTGTTTCCAAACAGATATATCATTTTATTTCAAACTGTTATTTTTAGCTAAATCCTAGACTGGTTCGTGAGGTTGTGACTCCATTTCTGGGTTTTGTACTTAAAGGGATTTCTTCATTATTAGGTATTGTTATTTAGATTTTGTTAATGCTTCCGCACTTATCTCAATTATCTAGTCAGTGTTTGTTATTTTCACTTGTTAATAAATCAATTCAGTTAACACGTTGGCTTGCCTAGTGGGTGCGTTAGGCGCCATCACGGCCTGAAGGTGGGATTTCGGGTCGTGACAAGTTGGTATCAGAGCACTAGGTTTCTTAGGTCTCACAACTCACGGACAAACTTGGTAGTGTCTGAAGGATCGGTACGGAGACGTCTGTACTTATCCCACAGAGGCTGCAAAGTTAGGAATGACTTCACTTTTCTTCTTTTCTGTCATGCGATTTGAGTTCTAAATGCTAATTGAGTTTCGATTCTATTCTCTCGCAGATGGCGAGAACGCGTGCTTCCTCATCTACCGATTAGCTGCCCGATTCTCCTGTTGCATCTCCTACGAGGGACCGAGGCTGAGGCCGTACTAGTGGCCTAGGCAGGGGCAGGGCTCAGCCCAGAGCAGCAGCCCCGGTAGAGGACCCACAGGTAGACTTTGCCGGTGAGGTTCCTACTCAGACAGTTCCAGTTGGACCAGCTCAGGTCCTAGAGGGGTTCATTGCCACCCTGGTGCTTCAGGACGCTCTAGTCCGCTTAGTGGGACTCATGGAGAGTGTGGCTCAGGCAGGTCTTCTTCCTACTCCACCAGCCGTCTCTTAGGCTGGGGAAGGGACCCAGACTCCTGCTACTCGCACGCCAGAGCAGCTAGATCCTCAGTTCCAGACTCCGGCACCTCAGACGGCCGGAGTCGCTTAGCCGGGCATTGTGGCCCCGGCAGTTGAGGGAGAAGCTATGTCAGCAGATGCTTTATGGAGATTGGATAGATTCACCAAGTTATTCACTACTACATTTATTGGTGCACCATCAGAGGATCCCCAGGATTATTTGGACAGCTTTCATGAGGTTCTTCAGAACATGGGCATAGTAGAGTCCAATGGAGTTGATTTTGCTACTTTTCGTCTTTCGGGTTCTGTCAAGACTTGGTGGAGAGACTATTGATTGACCAGGCCATTGGGTCTTCTCCATTGACTTGGGCTCAGTTCTCCGAGTTATTCATAGGGAAGTTCCTTCCAGTTACTCAGAGGGAGGATCTTCGGAGGCAGTTTGAGCGCCTCCAGCAGGGATCTATGTCTGTCACTCAGTACGAGACCAGGTTCATCACTTTAGCTCAGCTGGTAGTATGATACTCCCCACTGATCGTCAGAGAGTGAGGAGGTTTATTGAGGGTTTGGCTCAGCCTATCAGGCTTTAGATGGACAAGGAGTCAGGTACTGATATTTCATTCCAGGATGCGGCCAATATGGCCAAGAGGATTGAGATGATTATGTCATAGGGTGGTGGTCAGGGGGCTGACAAGAGGACCCGTCACTTCGGTCGATTCAGTGGAGCCTTATCTGGGGGCAGAGATTCTTTCGGCAGAGGTCATCCTCCCAGACCCTATCAGTTGGCACTTCATGTAGCTCACAGTGCACCGCCAGCTCCTATTAGTGCACCACCAGCACCTATCAGTGCACCGCCGCTTCAGAGCTTCCAGGGTGGTTATCAGGGTCGATAGGGCCAGTTCCAAAGTCAGCAGCCACATCAGCAGAGGCCTTGTTATTCTTGCGGTGGTTTGGGGCATATTTCCAGGTTTTTCCCCCGAGGTTCTGGTGGATCTCAGTATCAGGGTTCCCATGCCATGGTTCCCGCATCAGGCGCACCCCTACCCCCTCAGCCAGCTAGGGGTGGCGGTCGGGGTTCTAGAGGTGGAGGTCAGACTCATAGAGGTGGAGGACATGCCACGAGAGGTAGAGGTCAGGTCGCAGTAGGTCGACCCAAAGATGTTCAGGTTAGAGGGGCTCAGCCCCGGTGCTATATTTTTCCTGCCAGGCCTGATGCTGAGGCTTCTGATGCAGTTATTACAGGTACGGTTTCAGTTTGCAGCCGAGAGTCTTAGGTGTTATTTGATCCGGGTTCTACATTCTCCTATGTGTCTTCATATTTTTCCCCTTATTTGAGTAGGCCCCGTGATTCCTTGAGTACTGTTGTGTATGTGTCTACACCGGTGGGTGATTCTATAGTGGTAGATCGAGTCTACCGTGCTTGCCTAGTAGTTATTGGTGGTCTGGAGACTCATGTTGATCTCTTGCTTCTTGATATGGTTGACTTTGATGTTATATTGGGGATGGATTGGTTATCCCCCCTATTATGCTATTCTGGACTGTCATGCCAAGACAGTGACCTTGACCTTGCCAGGGGTACCTCATTTGGAGTGGAGGGGGACTCCTAGTCATTCTTCTGGTAGAGTTATCCTTTATGGCGCATGGTCGAGAAGAGTTGTTTGGCCTATCTGGCCAATGTTCGTGATTCTAGTGCCGAGGTTCCTTCCCTGGAGTCTGTGCCCATGGTTCGTAAGTTTCCAGAGGGATTCCCTGCGGACTTGCCGGGTATGCCACCTGACAGGGATATTGATTTTTGTATTGAGTTAGCTCAAGCACCCAGCCTATTTCTACTCCACCGTATCGTATGCCCCCGCCAGAGTTGAAGGATCAGTTGCAGGATTTGTTGGATAAAGGCTTCATTAGGCCTAGTGTTTCTCCTTGGGGTGCCCCAATATTGTTTGTAAAGAAGAAAGATGGCTCGATGAGGATGTGTATTGACTACCGGCAGTTGAACAAGGTTACTATTAAGAACAGGTACCCTTTACCGAGGATTGATGATTTATTTGACTAGCTTCAGGGTGCTTCAGTGTTTTCAAAGATTGACTTGAGGTCTGGTTACCATCGGTTGAGGATTAGGGCGTCTGATGTCCCTAAGATAGTCTTTCGCACCCGTTATGGGCATTATGAGTTCTTGGTGATGTCATTTGGGCTGACAAATGCCCCCGCTGCTTTTATGGAGTTGATGAACCGAGTGTTCATGCCTTATTTGGACTCATTCATTATTGTTTTCATTGATGATATATTGATATACTCTCGCAGCCGAGAGGAGCATGAGCAACACCTTAGAGTCGTCCTCCAGACTTTGAGGGATAGTCAGTTGTATGCCAAATTTGCCAAGTGTGAGTTCTGGTTGAGTTCAGTTGCATTTCTAGACCATGTGGTATCGTTAAAGGGTGTTCAGGTAGATCCCAAGAAGATTTCAGTAGTCAGAGATTGGCCTAGACCCACCTCAGCTACAGAGATCCGGAGTTTCTTGGGCTTAGCAGGATATTATCGCCGGTTTGTGGAGGGTTTTTCATCTATTGCAGCCCCGATGACCAGGTTGACTCAGAAGAGTGCTCAGTTTAGGTGGTCGGATGAGTGTGAGGCGAGCTTTCAGAAGCTCAAGACAGCCTTGACCACGACACCAGTGTTAGTTCTGCCCACAAGTTCAGGACCGTATACCGTGTATTGTGATGCTTCACGGGTTGGGCTTGGTGCAGTGTTGATGCAGGATGGCAAAGTTATAGCCTATTCTTCTCATCAGTTGAAGGTTCATGAGAAGATCTATCCAGTTCATGACTTGGAGTTAGCAGCGATTGTGCATGCATTGAAGATTTGGAGGCATTATTTGTATGGTGTGCCATGTGAGGTGTTCACGGATCATAAGAGCTTACAGTATCTATTCAAACAGAAGGAGTTGAACATGAGGCAGAGGAGATGGTTAGAGTTGTTGAAGTATTATGATATTACCATTCTTTATCATCCGGGGAAGGACAATATGGTGGATGATGCTTTGAGCCGAAAGTCAGCCAGTATGGGTAGTCTTGCCTATTTATCAGTCGGAGAGTGACATCTTGCTTTGGATGTTCAGGCTTTAGCTAACCGATTTGTGAGATTGGAGGTTTTTGAGACTGGCAGTGTTTTGGCCCATACCGTGGCCCGTTCTTCATTGTATTACCGTATTCGGGCCAGGCAGTATGATGATTGCCATTTATGTGTTCTTAGATATAGAGTCAGGCACGGAGATGCCAAGCAAGTTACGGTTGATGATGAGGGAGTTTTGAGGATGCAAGGTCGTATTTGTGTACCTGATGTGGATGGTATTCGTGGGTTGATACTTCAGGAGGCCCATAGTTCCCGGTATTCTATTCATCCGGGCGCCGCAAAGATGTACCAGGACTTGTGGCAGCATTATTGGTGGCGGAGGATGAAGAAGGATATTGTAGCTTATGTAGCTCGGTGCTTGAACTGTCAGCAGGTTAAGTATGAGCACCATAGACCCGGTGGTTTGATGCAGCAGATTCAGCTTCCCGAGTGGAAGTGGAAGTGGAAGTGGGAGCGTATCACCATGGACTTTGTAGTTGGACTCCCACGGACTCAGAGGATGTTTGATGCAGTATGGGTCGTCCTGGATAGGCTGACCCAGTCAGCGCACTTCATCCCAGTATCAGTTTCGTATTCAGCAGAGAAGTTGGCAAGGATCTATATGAGAGAGAATGTTAGATTGCATGGTATGCCCATATCCATTATATCAGACCCAGGTACTCAGTTTACCTTCCATTTTTGGAGAGTATTTCAGCGATAGTTGGGCACACAGATTTATTTGAGCACAGCATTTCATCCTCAGACGGACGGGCAGTCTGAGCGTACTATTCAGATTTTGGAGGATATGTTGCGAGCTTGTGTCATTGACTTTGGTGGTTCATGGGACCAGTTCTTGCCTTTAGCTGAGTTTGCCCACAACAACAGCTATCAGTCGAGCATTCAGATGGCTCCGTATGAGGCGTTGTATGGTAGGAAATGTCGGTCTACAGTCGGATGGTTTGAGCCGGGAGAGGCTAGATTGTTGGGTTCTAAGTTAGTCCAGGATGCCTTGGACAAGGTGAAAATCATTCACGATAGACTTCGTACAACTCAGTCCAGGCAGAAGAGTTATGCGGATCGCAGAGTTTGAGATTTGGAATTTATGATAGGAGACCGGGTATTTCTTCGGGTGTCGCCCATGAAGGGCGTGATGAGATTCGGGAAGAAGGGCAAGTTGAGCCCTAGGTACATTGGTCCATTTGAGGTACTGGATAGGGTAGGAGAGGTGGCCTACAGACTTGCCTTGCCACCTAGTTTGTCAGTCGTGCTCCGGTATTTCACGTATCTATGCTCCAGAGGTATATTGCGGATCCATCTCATGTACTTGACTTCAGTGGTGTCCAGTTGGACAAGGATTTGTCTTATGAGGAGGAGTCGGTAGCCATATTAGACCGGCAGGTGCGACAGTTTAGATCGAAGAGTTATCCTTCGGTTCGTGTTCAGTGGAGAGGTCAGCATGTTGAGGAAGCTACTTGGGAATTTGAGTCCGATATGCGGAGCCGATATCCCCACCTTTTCCCCGATTCAGGTACATTTCTATGTCCGTTCGAGAACGAACGGTTGTTTTAGAGGTGGAGATTGTGATGACCCAAAAGGTCATCCTGTGTAACTTTAGCTAAAAATGTGTTCCGAGGCCCCGAAAGCCTCCGTTAACCGCAGCTCGATGTGCCTGCGTAGCCCGGACGCGTAGCCGGGAAGCCTTTATGTGGAAATGTGTTAAACAATTGAATTTATGATAATTAATTGAATAAAGTTGACTTTGGTCAATATTTTTGGTAAATAGACCTTGGACCCATGATTTGACGATCTCGGAGGGTCCGTAGGAAAATATGGGACCTGGGCGTATGCCCGGAATCGAATTCCGAGGTCCCAAGTCCGAGAAATGAATTTTTAAAGAAAATTATTTCTAAAAATAATAAAGACTTTTGAAAATGAACATTGATGTGAGATCTGTGTTATCGAGCCTGTATTATAGTTCCGAAGCCCGGAAAAGGTTCAATATGTGTTATGTGAGTTATCTGTAAAATTTGGTAAGAAATGGACTTGGTTTGACGTGTTTCGGATCAAAATTGGAAAATTTGATAGTTTATGAAGTTTGAGGAAAATTCTATGGATTTTTTAGTTTAATTCATTGTTTTTTATGTTATTTTAGTGGTTTAATTACTTGAATAAGTTCGTAGGATGATTTTGAAGGGGTGTGTATATTTAGTTTTGAGCCCCGAGGGCTCGGGTGAGTTTCGGGTAAGTATCGGGGTGCAAAGGAGTTGGAAAAATCTAGTTTTAGGGATGTTTCTGGTGTTCAGTGATTTCATTCTCCGGGATCGCGAAGAAATTCATGTGATCGCGATGTATTAGGGGCTGGGGTGGTAATTTGTTTTGTGCGAACGCGATCTTTTGTCCGCGATCGGATGGGTCCACGTCTGGTCTCTCTGAGATCGCATCTTTCACTTCGCGATCGCGTAAGTCTAATGTCCAGTACTCTCCGCAATCGCAGGGCACCTGTCGCGATCGCGATAGCCAATTTCGCCCCAGTGATTTTAATGTTCAAAAACAGAATACCCATTACGGGATTTTCATATCTTTCACCATTTTCTTCTTCTCCACTCTTCTTGGGCGATTCTTAGGAGACCATTCCACCATATTCATAGGTAAGTGTTCTTAACTCTAATTCTTCCATTTTCCTTCATCAATCACTAGATTCTAGGGCTAAAAATATGAAATCAAAGGTAGAAATTGGGGGTATTGGGTAGAGTTAGGGCTTTTGAAAATTTTGGGAATTCAACCTCATTTTGGGGTTGGATTTCAAAACAAATTGTATATTCGGGTTCGTGGGGAATGGGTTATCGGGTTTTGGACCGAACCTCGAGTTTGGACCAAGCGGGCCCGGGGTCGAATTTTGGTATTTTTGAAAGAGTTATGAGAAATATATAGTTAGGCTTTGGGACTGAGTTATTGATTACTTATTGATGTTATTAAGTCAATTATGTCTAGATATTATCGTTTCGGAGTCGGATTCAAGAGGAAAGGTCGTGATTGAGGCTTGACTTGCATTCTTGGAGCCAAGGTAACTGTTTGGCCTAACATTAGCTTGAGGGATTAGGTATAGAGTCTTATTTGCTATGTGTAATTCATGTCCAACGTATAGGTGAGGTGACGAGTACCTATATGTTGTGGTCAAGCATGCCCGTGAGTCGAATTTTGATGAGTTATTTAATGTTCTTCGATATTCTCTGTACTGTGAATTATTGGGAACCTTGGAAGTGGTACCTTGAGGTTATTCATGACATGGAAAGTTATTGATTATGTGTTCGGTCGAGGATTTTACTGTTTACATTATACTTCTGAGTGAGATTGGTTACAGTTGAGTCCCTTGCCGGGAAAATAGAATTTTGTTGATTATTTATGTACATTTGAAATGTCGTATTGTTAAACTTTCATATCAATTGTTGTTTTTATACTCATCATGCACGAGGGAACATTCCGTGCCGAGTGATTATTATTTATGCACGAGGGATCATTCTGTGCCGATGATTACTATTTATGCACGAGGGAACATTCCGTGCCGATTGATTATTATTTATGCACGAGGGGGCATTCTGTGCCGAGTCATTATTATTTATGCACGAGGGGACATTCCGTGCCGTGTGATTTTGAGGCTATGCACGAGGGGTCATGCCGTGCCTTCTCCTGTCTATCTTACTTGATTCAGGTTGTTATTTCCCGTTTACTTCTACATTTCCGTCAGTACTTGATTCTACGGTTTTAGCAAGTGTTGCCCCTCTTATCCGCAGCATGTTCTTTCCCGTAATTGTATTCTTGTTTATTTTCTGCTATACTATTGAACTGCACAGGTATAATTTGTTGTCGTGTCCTAGCTTCGTCACTACTTCGCCGAGGTTAGGCTCGACACTTACTCAGTACATGGGGTCAGTTGTACCGATGCTACACCTGCACTTGTGCAGATTATGTAGCCGGACCCAGTGGACATCGTTAGGGGGAGTGTCCTTCAGTCCATTCCAGACGATACCGAGGTAGTTCCGCAGGCGTTCGTGGATCTCGGCGTCACTGTCTATCTTTCATTCTGTCATCTATGTGTATCATTTTATTTTAAACTGTTATTTTTAGCTAAATCTTAGACTGGTTCGTGAGGTTGTGACTCCATTTCTGGGTTTTGTACTTAAAGGGATTTCTTCATTATTAGCTATTGTTATTTACATTTTGTAAATGCTTCCGCATTTATCTCAATTATTTAGTTAGTGTTTGTTATTTTTACTTGTTAATAAATCAATTCAGTTAACACATTGGCTTACCTAGCGGGTACAATATTAGACGTCATCACGACCTGAAGGTGTGATTTCTGATCGTGACACTAACACGAAGAAAAACATATAAGATGTCGGTTGAATAGTAAACATTTTGGCAGAATGCAGACTTTGTTGAACCTTTTTATCGTGCTTTTGCTCAGTTAGTCTGTTCATAACAAGAAAGTACAAACGTATCACAATCATATCTTCATATAAGAGGAGAATATAGGAATTTGCTAATTACAATGTTGAGTTTTATGGAAATTTGTTTGCTTGAATTTCTGAGAAAATTAAGTTTGGCCTATTCGAGAGGTTGAAAGCTTGCCATTAAGATTCCATCCCGAAGAATAGGAATCTTTGCAAGTAAAGAAGTTTTAACTTCTAGTCATTAATAGGAAAAGTTTTATATATGTTATACCGTCAACTAAAAGATAATTAAATGTAGTAAGTATATAAAATAATACCAATTACTTAAAAATTAAAATATACTATCTGTTACAAGGGAAAATAACACTGTAAAGCCCGCTCTCAAAAAATAGCCAAAAAATATATATGTTTATATATATATATATATATATACACACGTTTTGTACGTTATATACAAAAATTATAAAATTTTTATATATTTTTTACCTGCAGGATGCAAATATTTTCTGGCGTAAAAAAAATCCTGTTACAATAAATTAATTATACTGATTGTGTATATTATTTATAACGTCATCGCATATGAGTCAAATCCTATATACACTAGGTGCTCTATATATTAATTTTTATACTTGGTAATTAAGTATAGCTAGACTATTGAGACTCACTTACTTTGGTGTATGTCAACGCTCTAATTATATCTCATCTTCAAAAAACTATTCAATTATGATTTGGAATTCGATAAGGAATCCTTTCTCCTTCACTTTCTCTCTCATGATAATGAAAGAGACCATAAGCCAAATCATTATCGACCAAACCTTCATGTCTAATTAATGTGCAATTTCTGTCAACTAGAGGATTTATATTATATTTGGCTCCTTACTTTTGAGGAGACTCGTCTTTCTTGGATACAATGTTAAATCAATTGAAGTTCCACTGTATTAGTCAAATATATAATTTTTTTATATGATCACGGATAATCCTCACCGGTTGATAAGTCGGGTCGAGGTTTATTACGTCCAATGCTTATTTTCATGAAACTATATCAACACTCCAATGACAAAAGAAGAATGACATACCATTCCTTTCATATATCATTCTGATGATGGTGTATGAAAGGTACTTCATATTTGACAGAGTGAAATAAGAAATTGGTACAGAAGATCATGCATTTTCCAAAATTCGGCAAAAATCCACCGATTTTGGTCGGCCAAAAAACTGACCAACATTGGTTAGTTTTCTTTGTTACAAAATTGCGGGAAACTATTTTTGCGTCCTGCGACTTTTTTTTTTCAATTAACAGACCAATGTTGGTTAATTTTTCATTTAAAATAAATTAAAATTAATATTTAAAAAATCGATCAATATCGGTCGGTTAATTCGGCCGGACATTTTAAAAAACTGACCGAATTCGGTCGGTAATTTAATTTTAATAAAACTGACCGACGTTGATCGGTTATTTTCGCACAAAAATCCAATTAAATAGTATAAATGAAATAAAAGACAATCTTAAAACAAAATACACCAATGATCTAGTGGTAGAATAGTATCCTGCCACAATACAAATTCCGGTTCGATTCTCAGATGGTGCCTTTTTTAATTATATAATTAAAATACAAACCGATTTCGCTCGGGTTTTGTAGCAATTTTTTTTTTGGAATTTAATTGATCGACCAGAATCGGTATTAAAATAACGACCAAATTCAATCGGTTAGCTCAACCGACCTTACGATTAACGACCGCCACAAATTGGTCAATTTTCGATCAATATTCACCAATTACTGACCAATATCGGTCGATTTTAGCAGTCGAATTTCCCCGTGTTTTTAGTAGTGTTCATTAGTGAAAGCGATTTCCACTGCATTTGGGGCTTGCCGATGAGCAAATTATCACGCCTGATATGATATCAAGTTCCTAGTTTTCTTATAGCTCATCATAATCTTCATCAAAAATCTTAGAGGTCGAATTAACATTAATATTAGATCCTGGAGCCACTCAGCGGTCATAATATCCAGTTTAACGGCTGAGATATAGTCAATCTCTAGACGAAAGAAAAGATGAAATGGAAGTATTTACGGAAAATATACGTTCTTTTCCCCATAAAAATATGAAATTAGCAAGAGATTTCTTGATTATAACTAATACAAGATATAGTTATTCATGAGTTGGAAAATGTACAAAACAAAGTATTAGTAATGCATAGTATTTTTTCTAATATCTCTTACCAAACAACCCCTTAATCTAATCAACAATTTTCAGTATCAACGTTAATGATGCCAGTTTAGTGTTAGCCTGCTATTGAATCTCAATGACAATGAACAAGAATTGACAATTGGTAACGTAGGTAAATATAGAATACTCGTAATCTCACTGAAGGATTTCTTTTTTATGAATTATTTATTTTAAATATTCAGTATAAATAAGTTGTATCTTGCTCAGACCAATAAATAGAGCTGAGGTTATAGTTAAAACTGCTAATAGAAAACAGAAATAACTAGTTATAGTAAGCATGAAGAAGCTAAATTAAATGAAATATGTCCTTTTTATACATATGTTTAAAAAGCACTTACCTAAGTTTCAAAATAAAATAGGAGGATAGGCAAAAATCTCAATTTCATATGAAAGAATGGAAAAATAGATATAGACGGCATTTGGATTGATTTTTAATCTGGTCAAATCAGTTTTTAAGAATTTTTAAAAGTTTTTTAGTGTATGACAAAGTTAAAAAATATTTAAAACAAATTAAAAGTAGAAAGAATTACAAGAAAATACACATGATTTCACACCATAACAAAAAAGGTTCATGTTTTTAAGGTTTACCCATCCTAGCCCATATTTTACATATTTTGAAAGCACTAGCAATTTCAAAATATGTGTTCTTACAAACATTGCTTCTAAAAGCTATGAAATTAAATTTGTGTTCTTACAACATTGCTTTCGCTCTCTTCTTCTCACATCCTCGACATATGCTTCAAGAGGTTGTATATTTTCTGCTTCTCCTCTTGTGTCACCTAGTTGCAATGTAAGAAAATTGAAGAGTAGAAGTCCACCATTGAAGACCATTCAAAGCTTTGCTTTCGAAAATGGTTTTTTTTTTATTTTGTTAGTTTTTTGGATTGGGTGTTGTTCCAATTGATTGAAAATATCAAAATAAGTTCAAAATTTAAATTTGAAGTGATTTGGAGTAGATTTGAGCAAGATTTAAATTAAATTTCAGAGAAGACGCAAGGAAGAAGACGAAGTCAGTTTTTTGGATAAGTATGTATACTCTTGTATAATAATGTATATGAGTGTATAAACAAATCTTATACATTATTATACACATTCATACAAGCGTCGGTAGACGAACTTATTCCACGATTTTCAGTTGCAATCTTGTTCAAAACCAGTCCAATCTCCATGAAATGACTTCAAATTTTATATACAACCTCCTTATACTATTTCTAACAAGTCTAAATAATACCCACTATAAATTTCTCTCAAAATCAAATTCAAAATTTAAACCTACATGTTTAAGCTTGTTAAAAATCTAATTTTCACCACCCAAATGGATTTTGTTTGTTGAACTAATATTTGAGTCACAATTACTGATTCAAATATTAACTTAAATGCTTGAGGAATCCTTTTTAAAAGCTAAATAGTAATTTTGAGAACCTATTGGAGTTGGATATTTAAGTTTTAGCCTATTATATTTGGGCTAGTTGATTGTAAATTGAAATATAAATTATAAAATTGAAAAACATGAATCTCAGTTGTTCTAACGTGAAATTTTTCCTTAAAAGTAATAAGCAGGCCTAACTTAATTTGCTTTTTGGCTTAAGCGATATTTTTGCTGAAAAACCTTTTCTTTTTAAAGGCAATCCAAGTGAGTTCATGACCACAAATTATGTTTGAAAATTCTTCACTTAATATCTTCATCCCAACAAGATAACATAAAGTTGATGTGTCAGTTTAAGCCTTAAAGAAGAAAAGTAAGACATCATCGCCAAAAGCTTTCTTTTTCGTAACTGTCACAGTCGTCCAATCAAAGGAAAAAACAGTTCTCTTATTGGGGGACTATGATATTTAAAGTAACGTTATCTTAATAGTACAATTTGGGTCCTTAAATTAACTATCGGATAAGCATATGTTTTTATTTCCACTGTTTAGTTGTAATGGCCCAGTGTTCTGGTTGGCCGACGTACTGTCTAGCTTACTAACCCCCTCCCCCTTAATTTGGTTGAGCATGAAATAGGATGATTTGTACAAATAGTACACTTTTTGTACCATTAGGAGTATTAATTTTGTGATCCAGCCTGTTATAGTGTCCGGAACTAAAATGTGGTTTTGGATTCAAAGAATCAAAATGTATGGAAAAAAGGTTGGTGATCATGATATATATATATATATATATATAATGCACTTATAAGGCGCTATTTCTTAACGGTCGTTTGCCCAATTAAGTATAACGCCCTAACTTACTGCACTATATATATTATGTGAGTTCACCAATAATTTTTCTGGGCGTAACTGACATAACAATAATTCAACTGGGTATAACGCTCATATTTAAGGCGCTATACCTCAAATAATTGTACTCCCAGACTGGTTTTTGCCTTATCTGAAGAGGTTAAGGATTTTGTAAAACTTCATTCATAAATATTCTCAAGTCTTCTGAAATATTTCTTCATTAAATTATTTTGCATTTTGTCATAATGCCTGAAGAACGAAGAATTAGGATTTCAGTATATTGGGGGGGGGGGGGGGNTGTTATGTAAAAAAAAATGAGGGTGAGCAAATGTTCGGTGAATATTAAAGTAACCAGAAGATATTTGTATTCTATCACTCCACAAAGGGTTGCTTGTTATTCTGAGTTTAACATCGAAGACGATGAAACTCTGAGAGATTTTTTAAGGACTCCGGATTAATAACGAAAATTTCTTGTAATAAAAATGTTGGAAATGTACGTCAAAGCTGAAGACGTTTGCAATATGAGATCGCGCTAAGTAGGAATATCCCTCAGTCATCGGGTTGTTATTTTGGAGCAGTTTTAGCTGAACAGGTTCCGGGTGAAAGAGTTTGGCCTGATCTAGACTTATCTCCACGTGCGAATGAGAAGCCATGAAATAATTTCTCCCCTAGTTTACATAATTCACAAGCTGAGTGGTAAACTTCAATTTTCCTTTGTGTTACGATGTTTATTTTTGATGTATTGAATTTGTATTAACACTCATATATTCCACAAGGGGTACCGGCCAGATATGAATTTTACAAGTTATGAACCAACGCCCAGTTAAAATATGCCTAGTTTTGGTGTGTTGGATCATGGTGGTCCATCCGGGAATCATCAACAACAGGATAATTTCCATTATGGGATGTTAACACATTATGATTTGTAAGTGAAGTGATAAATCAATATGTAAAGTTTGGATAAATTTGAGTAACTCATTATTTTGTTGGTTATGCAGTGAAAACGAGCAACTTGAAGGTCATGTCCTTACTCAATTTCCCGAAGACGACATATTTAATCGGGACATGGCAGATGCGCATAGTCAGGAAGAGAATAGTGATTATGACAACAATGCTGATGGGTCTGGAGATGACACACCCTTCCCTGATGAGGGTGATGATGATTAGGAAGAGAATGTTGAACCTGATTTGACGAGGGAGCATGCTCCCCCTCCCGTTAGACCAAGAGTGTATGAGTCTCACATATCGTTTCATTCAAGAGAGATTCCCTACCTTGATCATTTTCCAAGTATGCCGGATGTGGATGCTCTCACATGGGATATTGATGAGATTCAAAAAGCAATGTCGGATGAATCTAGAGAAACAGTGTTGTCAAAGGGCATGCTTTTTCCTGATAAAGCACGCCTAAGTAGGGCGGTGTGAATGTACACCGTAAAAGAGTATCGTGAGATCACGGTAGCAGAGCCATCTCCGGATGTATACAAGGTTATTTGTCGTAGATAGTTTACGGGTTGTAATTGGATGCTGCGTGTGAGGAAGAAGAAAACAAATGTATGAATTCTGGGTAAATACATTGGCACCCACAATTGTGAAATGGACACATTCAGTGGAAATCATTTTAACTTGAATGTTGGCTTGATTTCTCTTGTCTTGATTCCACACATTGAAGTGTCCATAAGGTACAAGATCAAAGAGTGTATAATATTTGTGCACCAGGAATATGGGTGTACCATTACCAAAAGAAAGGCATTTCTCGGGTGCAAACGTGCGTTTAAAATTATTTATGGTAACCGGGATAAGTCCTTTGCATATCTTCCCAGGTACATGGCCGCATTGCAACACTTTAACCCTGGTACTATTGTTGAATGGAAGCTTGAGCGGGGTCCGGGAATACCAGAACATATATTCAACTATGTGTTCTGAGCATTTAAACTAACAATTGATGGTTTTGTGCATTGTCGGTCGGTAATATCCATAAACGACACTCGCTATGGAAATTATGATATTAAGTTGTGATCGCCATTGCAGTAGATTCTAATGGAAATATATTTCCCCTAACTTTTGCTATTTGTGCCAATAGAAGCCAAGAGACATGGACTCTATTTTTGAACCACTTGAAGGAACACAGTTGTCAGACAACGTTCAGATATTTGTCTAATATCTGATTGGCATGGCGGTATTTTATGTTCTGTACAGAATTTCCCTACATGGTAGGAACTGTATGCCTACTACGCAACAAGGAATTTCATGATTTAATGTGGATGGATGCAACAGATCACCAAGAGTGTAAATTAAGAAGGTGTATGGGATCGATCAGATAGGAAGACCAAGGATCCTATCGTTGGTTGATGCGACATGAGCTTGACAAGTGGACTTTGCATGCGGATGGTGGCGGAAGAAGGGAATTCTAACTATAAATGTGTTAGAGTCTTTCAACGGGTTATTGAAGTTTGCACGTGGATTTCCTGTCACTGCCATGGTGCGGATGTCATTCAAGTAGATGGCAGAGAGGTTTGTTGAAAGGGCTAGAGGTACATCGTCATTGATGGAAAGGGGTGTTGAATTTATGCCAATACCAATGAAAGGATTTGAGAAATATAGGAGGCGAGCACACTGGTATTCATATTTAGAGTATTGCAACGAGCGAAACATTTTTGAAGTTCGCATCGCTATCCATCAAAATCGGGGGAATAATACACACACTCTAAATGAAGCCAGAAGGTTATGCTCTTGTGGAAAATAGTTCATCTACCACATGTCGTGCTCACATGCCATGAAGTGCTTTCAACATACAGGTTTCGCAGCAACCAGCTACGTTGATAAAGAATATAGTGCTGCTACATACTTAAACACTTATGGTGGGAAGTTGCAGCCAATGAGTGCTGAGCATTATTGGTCGTCGGAACCATTTAAAATGGTGGATTATTTGCGTCAACTAAAACTGCAAAAAAGAACGCGTATACGGAACCAAATGGATGTTGGTGATACCGTTTATACGTGTAAATATGGCATATGATCGCAAATAGGACACGGCTGTTGTAAATGTCCTTCAGCTGATTTGGGTAGCGGTAGTAATTCAGCTCCCGGTGGAAGTTCATGCAATGTACCCAATTATCAAGGATACCTGTAGTGTTGTACTTCAATAATTTGTTATAATAAGTGTATGTACATGTTCATCTTGCAGAATATATGAAATAAAATTATGTTTCCATTGGTGTTAAGTCTTTTTGATATTTAACATTAATACTTCAGTACAACAATTTAACATATACCCCAAGAAAAACAACAATTGTCATTCGCCATTATCGTCGCTGTTTGGCACTATTTCATTACCACTGTCTTCATTTTCTCCGTCAACATCGTGTACTTACCCTTCAGGACCGAGGACATCATAATCTAGGCCCAGTTGACACACATTTCTTGCATTTAATCGTTATCATCAAGAAGAACACTTACGTGATTTCTACAACAATATGAGACTCCTACGTCCAATGTAAAAACTTAGGAAGTCCCTTACACTCGACAACTGTTGGGAAAACAGGATAACCATTGTCTCTATGCATTTTATCATTTTCTAATAAATTCCAGTACTGGTCCTCCATTCCTCCCAGGATGTTAAGATCATCCATTTCATGACGAAGAACTAGTGCCTTTTGCATCCCTAGAATCTCCTTCATCAAATGTCGAATCAATACTGATTCATCTTTGTGTGTGGTTGTTTGGAAGGTTGCAGACAGTGCTTGTGGCACAACAAGCCCATGCCAGCAACATAGTACTTTGTAATCATACTGTTTTGAGTGAAGGGGAACCCATTGTAGTTTTTTGCCCCAAATTCGCATATATTCAGGCTTTGTAGAATGCGTTTCTTCCTCAATAATGTGCCCTGCAACTTTGAGATCAGTGTATATATTGATGGGATTATTTTACAAGGTATGCAGAACACCATACCACTTGTCATCAACCAAGTCAGTGTAGCAACCTAGCATATTTTTTTCAAGGGAGGGATCGATAGTGTTAATACGTGTTCCATAGGGATCTGTTGAACTACCTTCGTCCTTTTGCTTCTTTTTAAACTACTTATTAAATGTTAGTGGCATTTTTTAAATAGATGTTGTAATTTTTATTCAAAAGTTCTTTGAAATACAGTTCAGTTTAAGCAGTTTTCTTATACCTGAAATAATCATTATCACGCGAAGCATAGCGCAGTGAAATACCATGTTATGTGTATTGTCTTGGCGACCTGAAAAAGTTGTTGTTCTGCAAAAGCTATCTTCTGGAAAAGCTATATTGTACCCTAAAGAATCATTATCACGCTAAACATAACGTGGTAAAATACCACGTTATGTATATTATCTTGTCGACCTAAAAACGCTATTGTTCTGCCAAAGCTATCTTCTAGAAATGTTGTATTATACCCTAAAGAATCACGTGAAACATAGCCCGGTGAAATTCTACGTTATGTGTATTGTCTTGTCGACCTGAAAAAGTTGTTGTTCTGGAAAATCTATCTTCTGGAAATACTATATTGTACCCTAAAGAATCGTTATCATGCTAAACATAGCGCGGTGAAATACCACGTTATGTGTTTTATCTTGCATATAAAAGCCTAGCGCATTTTAGTTATTATTTGCGCTTAAATAAAACAAATAGAAAAACTTTCCTTAAATTTTTCATTTTTCTTGCATTAAGAAATGTATGGTCGCATTGACATACCAAGGTGTTATTGTGGCAAACACGCGATTTTGAAGCCATGTTGGTCAAATAGTAATGTGGGGGGGGGAGGGGGGGCAGACGTTGGATATGTCAACAACTTATAAGTTATCGTTTGGAAAAAAAATGTTTGTTAATATTTTTTATATAAAATGTTAACTAATAGTATTGTGTTATAATCCCCATTAGTAGGACCGAAATAAATGTAGATTTGAAAAATGGTATGATGAACCCATTAATCAGGAATACTACAAATCATATTTGCAGTATGTTTGGAATATGACCGGTGAATACAAACTCCAGATCTTTAAACTACAACGACAACTTGCGGCAGTGCATGAGAAACTAAAAGAGGCAGAAGAAGAAAAAAATAGGTTGGAAGAAAAATTTAAGTGGTTGAACAAGAGAATAATGGGCGATAGTGACTAAATAAACACATGTATGTGTTGAGTGTAGTATTTTATCTTTATGTTTCCTGTGTCATGTATTTTCATTAGTTGTACCAAAATTAAATTATGTTAAGTTGCTATTTTTTTTGTGTTGTAGTATTAATATAATGAAGAACCCGAGAAATAAAAACATAATGCGCATATTATGTAAACCATAAAAAATGTTGCTATTATTTACTGAATGCCATATATACATAAAATAAAATAAAAGTCAATGTGTCCCACAACCTGTATGCTTTAAAGCAGCCGTTGGCCTAAGGCGCATCCCATCCCACCCGACTACATTATCAGGATCATCCTTATCACGTCGCCTCTTTATCGGAGGATGCACTGTAACATGATCGTCAGTAAGACTGACATGCTCGGTAGAAGGGGCTATCGGTCCAGCAGTAACCTACAAAATAATAAAATATTTTAGTATGTGAAATATATATTAGTAATGTACGTGTTAAGTCAAAAAATTTAAATTGTCTTACCATGATCTCAACGGGCTCCTGAATATAATCATCCATCTTAGTCATGTCAGTATCACACAAAGTGGCCTCCGTGACGGGCGAGGATGATACTTTCAAAAAAAAGGCTTTAGATATTTATGACTAATCAATGAGATAAAAACAAATATAAATAATAATAGTAATACAAACAAACATGCGCCTGTGAAAGATCCTCAGCATCCCTCAATGATGAGTCATAACTCAATCGGCACCCACTATCCACATCTCGTGTTGGACGATCATCAACAACCGTTGATGGCTCTAGAGGACCAGGAAAATATTGATCGCACTCCTGTCGCGTAATGATCGTGCCCGCAATCAACAATGGAGCTGACAGGGTCATCTGCGAAGTCTCTGGAGTAAGCTGAAGGCTGAATGACAACATATCACTAGGAGCATGGTTTGGCTCATAGTGGTCACTCGGCTGATCAACTCCAACATCCTCAACAGGCGCCTCAACTCCCCCTTGCTGGGGACCACGTCCTCGCCGACCACCATGACCTTGTGGGACACCCCTACCTCTCTGGGCACGCCTGTCACATCGACCACGTTCAAGCTCCACTGCTGGCCCACGATGGTACTGCTCTGACGACACATAATCATCCTCGTATCCTAAGCGCTCATCATCTCGGGCTCGCCTCAATGTCCAGGAAGCCAGATCTGTAACCTGTCGGCCATATTCGTGAAAAGCGACCGCTCCCTCACCGGTATGCTGCTGTATCTGCAGTGCCAACTAGAGCAGATGTAGGCCAATAGCCTACACAACATGTAAAATATTAATTACGGAATGCTAGGTTAACGTTATAAATATGTATACCAAAAACATACTAGTGCCTCATGCCTCGCGACGTATGGAACATACCGACCGCCAGCACGGTGAATGAGTTTCCTGATGAAAAGTCGGGTAACGCTGCGGTACCAGCCCATATACTCATGCTCACCATCCGTGCGGTCAGGTGGAGGGGGTGCGAAATCAGGTCATGCCGCTGGTCCCAAATATCGATTTGCACCTCTAACCATGCCACATATGTATGTTAACCCTAGAACCATCATCCCGTTGGTAATGTGTCCTATGCCAAGCGGGGGGTGTAGGTACAAGCTGCGGTCCACCAAACTGGCGAAGGACTCGCTCGGTGGCATGATGCTCGACAATACCGAGATACATCAACGGGATAGAAGAGCTCCACATAATTCGGTCGGTCGAGTAATAATCGGGAAAACCAGCTATTAGCTCGTCGATGTATGGCCTCCAAATGAACTATTAAGTAAAAAACGAAACCATGAGTATACGCAACACATATAAAGCCAGGCCAAGTAAATTAAGTATACATTTACCTGCGCGCGCTCCATCAAATCCAACAAATCCTTGCTATAGGGGAGATTATGTCGAGCCTTGTACTCACGTCTGTATCCCCGCCTATCAACCCACCTCCTATCTAAATTGAGAAACGGTGGAGGTGGTGCATCCGGAACGAAGGGTGGTAGAGGTGGATGTAACTGCAGGAACCGCTCGCCAGCCCAAACCTAATATACAATGTGGACATAAAATTTAAGGTATATTTTTACTATGTATGTAATAATCATGAAAATAATTGACTATGTTTTTCATCTGCCGCAACAGCAAAAATTTGGCAACGTCTCGCCGGGTGCCCATGTTCGCCCGACACATCTGCTTGTACTAGTAACTAAGAACATCTGCACCCCATCTGTAATCATGTAAATCATCTAGACGCTCAAGATGATGAAGAAATATTAAGGTGACTAGGTTTCCCGAAGTGTTTGGGAACAATACCCCTCCAAACATAAGCAACATCAACAACCTCGTGTACCGGTTAATATGAAGATCCGATGTATCATCAGTAATGTCCGCATGCATCGTCTCCAAATGTAGCCGAGCGGGTGTCAACTGCAGACGACTAGACCCAACCAATGCAGCCTCATACACTGGCTGGAAACTGGTTAGCCGCTGCAACATCTCCAGGTACTGCAACCCCGTATAATCTATGATGCCATGCGGAAAAGCAACAAGATGTCCATCAACCGACAGCCCATACAACACCTCCACGTCCTGAAGCGTAATACTAGCCTCGCCAATGGGTAAATGGAATGTGTGCGTCTCCAGTCGCCACCGCTCTATCAAAGTCGTGATCAACGACCCATCCAGCTGCAGCAGGCCGATCTCAATAATCCTATAAAAACCCGTATCATGAAGGCGTCTGACTATGCGGGGATGGAGATGGTGGCCTAAGAAAGTCCCACATATCGTTTACTCTTCTAGCACAGAACGTCTAGGCGAATAACTCCCCCTCCCATATGTACGTAGATCTATGCTCGGCCTGTACCAACAGTAGCTCTAGCGAGGCAGGTCCGGGATGCACAGGTGGAACCTCCATGATGACTACTATAAATTGAACAATATTAATTAATATATTTTTCTTTTTCATTGCTTAACATCTTTAAATATTGCAATACCTTTAATATTAAATTTATTAGATATTTTTACTATATTGTTAATTAGGTTGATACATTTTCTATATTATAATTTTATATTTAATATGTTACTTATATATTTTCTATGTTAGTTTACTATTTTATATGTTTTTTTTATTATTTGATATGTTTGTTTCTTATTTTATATGTTAGTTTATTATTTTATATGTTGGTTTATTATTTTATATGTTAGTTTATTATTTTATATGTTGGTTTATTATTCTATATGTTAGTTTTATTATTTTATATATTTATTTATTACTCACCTATTTTTGACTATAACAAAATTAAATAATTAATTTTCATAATTATACATGATTTAATTATTAAATATTCATATACCAATACTTAGTTTGAGTCCAAATGAATCACATTTTGGTTCCGGACTCGATATTTGAGGCCTAGTAGCACCAAGGTATCCAATGTTCTTGTGTTCATGATGAGAATTTTTTTTCAATTTATCGCTCAACATGTCTGTTATTTTATATGTTAGTTTATTATTTTATATGTTAGCTTATTATTTTTTATGTTATTTTTATTATTTTATATATTTATTTGTTACTCACTTATTTTGACTATAATAAAATTAAATAATTAATTTTCATAATTATACATGATTTAATTGTTAAATATACATATAACAATACTTAGTTTGACAAATATTGTTTTTTTCTCATCTTATTTTCATACGTTTGTTGACTAGAACTGGAGAGAGCTTGTGTTTGAACTATCAATTTTTTTGAGATATTTTTGGGTTTAACAGATACTTAAATAATAAATACAAAGATACTACGCTAAATGACACTATATTTTACTACGTTAAAAGGGCACTACATTACAAATACGAGCACTATTTAGGCCACAAAATACCACTACAGGGAACTAAACTAATAATTTATCTATTTTACTAGTCTTTTAGAAAATAAATAATCTAAATCAGATTAAAATAATAAATTAATTTAATCACAAAACAATCACGAAAATACATATACCGCAGTAAAAAATAACTACTTAACATTTTTTAACAACTAATAATAATTTATCTATTTTACTAATTTTTTAGCACACTAATACTATAGTCTGGATAAAAATTAACAAATTAATTAAATCGCAAAATAATCACAAAATAACACAGAGCACATTAAAAATAACTAATAGGCATTTTTTATACATGAGTTTTAACAAAACTTAAGTCGGAATACCTCGATTTAAAGTTCTTGGAAAGTTGAAGATTTGGTGATTTGGAGCCGAAACGAGCAACCCACTATGAGATAACGCCTTAGCTAGGATGTGGGAACGAGAATCCATATTTTTTGTGAGACCGGTGGGCTCCACTCAAGCTTTTTTTTCTTAACAATTGGGGGAGGTGGGGGGGCACGTTTCTGGTTTGGTGGGGAAGGGGACTGGACGCGCTTTTATATAGGTATAACGTATTATATTAAGACGCTATACTATAATGTCTTAACATAAGGTGCTATACCTTCCCACTCATTTTAGGTTCAAATATAGCGCCTTATATTAGGGCACTATACTTAATTGAACAAACAACCGTTAAGGTATAGTGCCTTATAAAAGGGTATTATATATCTTATGGCCACCAGTTATTTTTTCACATATTTTGGTTCTTTGAGTCCAATAAAACCACATTTTATTCTGGACTCCCTGCTATATGGGTAAAATTTCATGTGTAACAAGTGTTGTTCCTTGTTTGTACGATAGCCAACATTTTTGACTTTTGATCTTAGATGTTTGGGGTATTATTCTTTTAGCCAGCACCATAAACTATTTACATCTGGTAGCCGGAAAATATATAAAATTTGTATAATTTTTATATATAAGATATATAATGTATCTATATACAAATTTTTATATTTTTTGACTATTATTTTTACAGCGACTTTACAATGTCATTTTTTCTAAATGTGTTTTGTCCCTGGGGTAAGTGAGGGTCAAAAAATCAAAACTATCAATTTCCAAAATCATTGGGTGTAATTTCCTGCACGAAATATAAGGTTATAATAAGCATGTTATGTGGGTTGGATCGGTTCAACTCAGCCCTCTTAATTGAATCCCAAGTCCGGGCTTCCCTGGGAGCGGGGTTGGGGGCCGGTCTTGTTTACGGAAAAGGTTGTCCGACCTAGCAACCATACCCCGTTAGAGAAATCGGTGGGCCTAGACGACTCGTGTCGGGTCATATTATTTTTTATTTTTATGTTATTATTAAAATTAACATTTACACCAGCTATAGGCAACCATTTTGATATTCAAATCTACTTTTTTTGCATCGAAAGATTAAAATATTGTACCAACGTGGAGAAAACTATAAATTGATGAATAAAAAAAATAATCGTTTTCTTGAAATTGGCTCGACTAAATTGCATCCATCTAGATCTCCAAATAATACACAAAAAAAAAAAAGAATCATATAAATCAGATAAACGATCGCAAAGTTGTTGCCATTTAAAGTTTTCGCCATTTACAACTAGCTTTATTCTTATCGCTAATTTATTGTCTTTTTGGCTTATGATTTAAAACTTTTAATTAGATTAGGCTAAGCTACTAAAATTATAGTAGGCTACTAATAAGAGGCTAATAATATTGTAAAACAAATAAAAAAATGGCTACAACTAGTTCCAATCTTCAAACTTCAATTGATGCAATTACAAATTCAAATATCAAATCCCACAAGTTACAAAGTACAACTAAGATTTTTCTATTTAATAAACTTTAAAAAAAATAAAGAGAAACTTCAAATTCAAATAGTGGGATGATCTTTTTATCTTTCTTTGTTTCTTCACTCAATCCAATTCAATTTCTTATCTACTAGTGGCCGTCTGCTTCATATCTTACAGTATGGGTGCATATGGAACAAGTGCCTAACGAGGTGACTCGTCCCTCTCTATTATTCTCGGGCTCATGCTTAAATGTTCGAGTAAAAAGTTTACACTGAATCGCATTTATATGTTCGATCAAAATAATTCCACAAACGACTTGGCCTTGCTCGGAGCGTAGACACACCAAAAGGACAATCCATTATGCAAATAGAATTTGATAGAACTTAATGAGAAAGAAAGAGACAATTAGAGATAGTAGATAGAAGAGGTATAGAAAGATTTTTAAAAAAAGTATAAGTATTTATAAGTGAAATTAGGCCAAAGTATAATTTTATAAACTTGAGGATTAAAAACTTGAGGAACCCCAAGGGAGGTTTTGCGGCCTCACAATTCCATGTGCGGACCGCAGATTTCTTCAGTTGGCAGGAGATGGGATTCTGCAGCTGCACATTTCTGGATTGCGGTTGCGAAGCAACTTCTGCGGCCGCACAATTCTTGTGCGGTTCGCACTTCAGTAAGGTGTGGCCGCAGATGGAAATCTGCTGTCCGCAATTTCTTCTACGGCTGCAAAAATCCTTCTGCGGACCACATTTCTTGCTTCTGCGCCCTTTTTTGCCTTGTGCTTCGGAACACTCTTTTTTAGCCGGATATCATTATGGGAGACCAAACTTCCAACATTCCTGCAATTTGCAAAATTTTATTAGTTTCGGGAACACAAATTAATACTTTCGGACTTAAACAAACAAAAGTAAAAAGGTGCTAATAAGCAGTCAAAATTTTCACTTATCAACTCCCCTAAACTTAAGTCTTTGCTTGTCCTCAAGAAAATAAATTAGTTCCCACCTCCTAAAGTTAAGGGTCATTTAAGTGAGTTAGATGTGAATCATTCACACATTAGTTGGGACCAACAATTACCCACACTACTCATGCATTATCAACAAGGCGACAAGTCAAATATTCATGCATATATAGTTCTAATGTGACATTTGAGTTTCATGAATTAACTTTACTCATCAAGGACTCTTGTTCTATCATGCAGGCCATGGCGAACTCCAAAATATTCCCCTTCTACTTTCCATTTGCCAAGCTCACTTAAGAAATTATCACTCAATCCAAAGATTCGTGAAAGGCTCACTCATGTCTCACAAGAGAATGTCATAAGTATGGCTTCAAGTACTATAGGCATGCCCCTCATGTGGATCGCCACTAATGTAAGCTCACTCGGTTTGAAATCAAGTAGGACTTCTTTCGGGATGTAATGAAGGATTTTAGATTAGGGTAGGATACCATATGGGTAAGTGGTTACATCTTTCCTTAAGCACTCCATACTTTCATTTCTCGGCACACAATTGCAAATTCTTAGAGGCACTTTCTTTTCATTAGGTACTAGAGAGAGACTTAACATCATTTCTCGTTCATTTCATTCTATTTTTCTCCCTTTTTTATTTCTCAATGCTTGTGATCATAACCTCTTTTTGAACCCATTTAACCCTTCCACTTATTCATGTTTTGCATTTTTCGTTTTGTTCTTTTATTTTCTCGCCTTCTCTTTCATAAAGATCATTTCTTTTTTCTTTTTGTGCCTTGATACCTTTTTCAAATTCCTCTTCTCTTCCCCAATCTTATGTTTTAAGTCATTTGTTTCCCAAGAGTATTAAGGAAAGTCGGGGTGCCAAGAGAGGGTTACGACAAAACGCGTAAAGGCTTATAACATGGTTATCAAATGAGAAAGGCTAGAGGCTCAAAGGGGTTGACTAAGGATAACGACATTGATTGGAAATACAAAACTCAAACGGGTCAAGGAGAACCTACAATCACTTCTCAGACCAAACAAAACTTAGGATTTCGCCTTGAAACAGATTCGAGGCAAGTTCTAGACCCTTCGCACGGATACTTGGACTAGCAACAATTCATCTCAAACCTCACACAACTAGATCGTAAAAGAGGATAGAGTTGAGAGTCCACAATGACCACATTCATGTTTAAAGCTCACTATGGTCCAATTAAACTTGTCACGACCCAAAATCTACTAGTCGTGGTGGTACCTAACGCGAACCGCTAGGTAAGCCAACTAACAGTCAATATAATCCAAATGAGATTTATAAGAAAACAGTGAAGAATTATCTGAACTTTTATATAGTAACCCAAGGACTGGTAGTACAAATCATGAGCTTCTAAGAATTTGAAATTTACAAAGCTGATACAACATTATCTATTTGAAAGCTACATAAACAGGTTAGCGAAATCTAAAGCTACCGAGGACAAGTGGCAGCTATATTCGAAATGCGGGTACATCTTCAATGATAGCTCCCACCATACACATCGACTCCGCCTACAAAATTTGCACGCAAGGTGCAGAAGTGTAGTATGAGTACAACTGACCCCATGTACTCCATAAGTATAATGTCTAACCTCGTCGAAGTAGTGACGATACTTTTTAGTTAAATCAGAAAATGATTTCTTGAAAGACCATAATTAATATCCCTCAACATCACGACCAATCCCTTCCTTAGAGTGATAACCAACAAATCCTAGTAATACTTTCATAACTTTCATAAGCGCGATAAAAATACTCAAGACATCAAAACCAATGGCTCGAAAACACCCTTCGTGCATTTACCTCATCCTCACCAAATATATGTATAACAGTACCAACTAAGTGAAAGAGACGCCGACAACAGAATTGACAAGGTAGGAAACATAGAAAAGATGATATTAGTTAGGAAAGAAGAATATAATTTCACCTACTATCATGATAGAAGGCATAAATGTAGATATAACAAATAAGAAGGAAAAGCATGATCTTTATAAGTTGACAAGTAGAGGCAAGAATGACTAACATGGTAGAAGGCTTGTACTAAAGTGCAACAAAATAGATACGGCATGGATGTAAATATAATAGTAGGAATTAGGCATGATATTTGCAAGTTAAGCAAGTAGAAGGTCTGGGAAACACAACAACAATTGAGATAGAGAACTAAGACAGGACAATAACGACAAGCCATATAAGAACCATAAGTACAACAATAACAGCTCAAGGTAAAGACATGAATGTATATACAAGGAAAATATATCACAACATAATGCATGTCCCTCCTCCTCACCTGCACGGAAACACCCTTCATGCCATGTGTGAGCATGTGATTTTTCACCCACCATATACTCCTACAATTCAATAAAATAAATTAATTTCACAAATTTTTGTTGAATTTTAGTGTTAATTGTGAATTTATTTTGCATTGAATATTCATAATTCGTCCTTTAAAATTATTTAAATTTGCGTAATTAGGCGCATCATTATTATCAAGGAATTATATATTCATTATGTGTAATTAATTGAATAAAATAACAAACGGATGATGATTATTTGATGTAATGTAGTTTTAATAACTAATTGCTAAATTTAGTCATTTTCTCGAACAAATTGTGAAAATTGACTTTTTTTTTAAAAATATATGAGTGTCAAATTAATTGTTTCACCCTTGATTTATTTACCAATCAATATCTAATTAGACTGATTTAGAATTAATTAATATATTTTTGTGGAGTTTTAAGTTAATTTAAATTAATTAAGTAGTTTAGATTAGTTTAAAAAAGAGAATTAAATCGGACCTGGGCCAAGAAATACCCAGGCCCAATCCTTATCTCTATACACTCAAACAACCCAGCCCAAATCCCATAGCCCACTCGGCCTGCCCCTACACTACCCAAACGACGCCGTTTAGCTTTACTTTCACCTCAGCAATTGGATAATTTTGATCCAACGGTCCGGAAGTAACCTCCTAATAAGTATTTAACTGTTTCAAACACCCCCCTACCCCAGTTCACTTCAAAGTCTTACACCCCCTTTTCCCCACCGTCTCTATCTTCTCTAAGAGACCAAACCCTAGTCGCCGTCCTCCGCCGGATGGAAATCGCCTCCGGTGGCGGAGCTTCTCCAATCAACCCCATATTCGCACCAGATGATCCTCACCCTTCCCTCAATCACCTCCCACTATCAATTTCCCCAAATAACCATCCAGTTAAGAGTAATTCCGGATCTAGGAAACAGTCAAAACCCTAGAACATGCTGAAGATGATCCCAAGCGACTCTGTGACTCAAACTTACATGACTCAATGGTTCTCGACGAGAGTCGTCAATTCATGTGAGTAAGGGTCACTTTTGGAGGTCGCCGTAGTCCGGTCAAACTCCGGCTAGTCACCGTAGTTCGTCCAAACCCCTTTAACGGTTATCCCCCCTTCCTTTCTAAACTGTTTCTTGTACTATTACCATGAATATGTCATGGTTTAATCACTTTTTTTTTATTGTTGTATCACTGTTTTGATTTTTGTTTTATTTCATTGTGTTCTTCTACCTGTTCATATTTCTTCCTTATCGTTTAGTTTAAGATCTAAATGTATTTCATGACAGTCATGTTTTGATTTATTCTCGTCAATTAAGTAATTAGGTTTCTCTGATAACCATGTTTCGTAACTTAGGTCTTGTCATTGTCTGTATGTATGACTGTTCTTCTTTGATTCGCACTACCTTCGATTTGATTAATTCAGTGTTTAACATGTTATGCACATTCCTGACTGTTTTGCAACCATGTTTAGTCACTTAGCATTTCCTGTTAATCATCATTGATTTATTAGGTGTTCTACTTGTTAAAATTAATAGTTAGTTTTATTGATTCATGCTTAAGTTTTCCAGAATACCTTTACTATCGCTTTATCTCCTCTCTAAATGCTACTGTCTACCTCCATTTGATTAATCACCCTAACTTTAGTATAGTCTGAAGATTAATCATTCACTTAGATTAATTGATTAGTTAATTAGGTTCCTAACTTCATCAAGAGTTTAGTTACTGATATAATTAACTAAGACCAAGGATCAATTGAATAAACTAATTGAGCACCCTTAATTAATTAAGTCCTAATGCTAGTTAAGAAGAAATATTAGTTTTAATTAACCAAAGTAAGCTAATTAGGATTAACTAACTCAAGTTAATAGTTAAACCCAATCAGCTCAACCCTAGTTACCTAAGGGTAATTCTAGAGACTTTAAGGGGTAGTATAGGATTTTTAGTAAGGGAATCTTGGGTGTAACAACCCAAGAACCTTCTAGAATAAAGAAATCAGATTTTTTAGGGTTAAAAAGGTAATTTCAAGGGCTAGAATTTTCTAGAATAGGTGCAGCTGTCCTAAAAGGATAGGGTTGACAACTGCATTTGTACTATTTTCAGCTTATTGGATAAGGAATATGCTAAGCATATCCTATCCCAAATACCCCTGTATATACACACACTTTTTACCACTAAAAGGGGACCCTTTTTTGACTACTGAAAATCTGGAAATATACATAGACTTTGAAGGGAATTCTCTGCATTTTTACCACTGAAAAATTGACTTCATACACAACTTTCATTTTCTATTCTGAAATCTCTCCTTAGAATTTGAGAAGAAATAGAAAAATAAAAAAAAAAACAAAAATACAAATGGGTATCAAATCTGATTCTGCCTAGTTCTTGGTTTAAGGAGTAGTTTTTGGCTATTGATTTCTTCCAAAACTTTCGGTTTTTTCTTGGGTTTAAGCTCCTATTCTTGCTGGGTATTCTCTCCTTGAATTTCTGACTATTTGCTGCCGCTATTAAGCTCATAAAAGCCTCCTTTTCTGACCTTTATTTGGTCTTCAACTTTGCTCTTATTTTCTTCTACTTCAAGGTATGTAAACTTCACCTTAGATGAAGTAGAACTGCTGATTGTAAAAAGTAATGTGAAATATCAATGTTCTTCAATTTCTTTTCACTGTAACTTCATTTTCATAGATAGACATGCCTATATCTGCTGAAAATTACATATCCAGTCCGTTTCTTGCTCAAATCTGAATGCTAAATTAAAACGTGCTAGCCAAATATGTGTTGGTTTATTCAAGCTGTTTGTATGTTCTTTTTTTTTGTTGTATTATGTGTAGTAGAGCATCATTAGAGTTGAATCTGACCCCTTTAATGGTCAGATTCATTCTATGGGATGCAAAAAAATCTGTTTATAATGTTGTCCATGCATTAAAATCTTAAGACTTATGGTTTTAAAAATCAATGATGAAATGCAGGCTTGAGTCCTTGAGGTACTGCTGGCTTGCACAGGAGCAGCAGCCTCTCAGTTTTTCTTTTCTTATTTCATTATTTAGAAGTAGTATTTCATAGCAAAAGTTGGAAATGTAATAGTATAGAGTTGTAAAAAAGACTGGACATTATTGAATTCATATCCAGTTTTGTATTGCTTCACTTTATGAAGTCGGGCCAGCCCGCTAAGGCCTGATTCGATCTGGACTCTCAGGCCATTGGGCCTAGATGAGACAAAAGCGCAAAAGCCTTAAGGCTATACCTTCGTTTCAATAATTATTGTCATAGGAATTGTTAGTATTTGATTAGGATCTGAAATGCCTTTGTATAGTTTCAGTATACAAAATGAATTTGTCTGAAGACTCCAAGTTTTAAAAAATCTGTTCTCTTAAAATTCTTATGATTTACCAAGAAAAAAAAACTATTTCTTTTCATCTCTGATGATTTTTTAAATGTATAAGTATAGATTTGCTATTCAAAAGCATTTCGTATGAATTTGTACCCAAATTAGTCTGTCCGAAATCTCCTTGTAAACATTTACCAAAATTCCGGAAACAATCATTTCACATTCAACGACTTTCGAAAATATATAAACAGGAATTCGTAATTCAGAACATTTTTAATTCATCTCATTAGATTTTTTGAATTAACAATGATAGATGTATGAACACTCCCGTGTAAGACCTAATACATATGAATCATGATTTGAAAGGCATGTATTTAGGCCATATGAAATTAATAAAACTGTTCTACTATAGCTGAATGTGTTAATTTGGCTCTTCAAATATGTAATTTGTGAATCAATAATCTGTTAGATTTCTTGTAAACCTTTCATTGTTGACATGCTTTTTAATGGAATTAATACAGCTTTACTTCCTTCACAAATAGCCATGATTAGGATTGGCCAAAAAGAGTTAAATGGTAAAATGGGCTAGAATATGGCCATAGCCTAAAAATCTTGTCCTTTAGTTAAGTTTAATTTTAGACAATCTTCACCTACCTTATAGATAGAATCATGCCCTTTAGATTGAAATTTGACAAAGAACTGAATATTATTCCAAAACTACCATAACCTACTCGGGAGTGGAAACTCATGCCCCCGACCCTTAACTCTAAATAAATAATAAAAATAAACATAACAATCATGGGTGCATTTCATGTGATGTTTTTCCATGCGCTCAAAAACAGCAAATGTACGCCATCGTAACTTGTCCAAGATAAACCCATAAACCTCCTAATCGATCTTAAAACTAAAATGCTCTCTCGAAAAATAGAAAACTTTGCCTCAAATAGGCACTATAAAATCGTCATGACCATAGTCTTGACCACGTAATCCACACTCGGGTGCGACAACTCATGTCCCCGTCTTCAACTTCAAATTATAATAAAACCACACGTTATAATTGCGGGTGCATTTCATGTGGCGTAGTTATAATGTGTCCAAAAACAAATAAGTGCACGCCATCGTGACTTATTTCAAGATAAATCCACAAATAATTAAGCGGTTGAAAGTTTAAAAGGCTAAATGCACAATAGGCTAAAAATATGTAAATAATCAGATAATTAGGCCAAATATCAATATTTAAGCGACCAGGCTAGAACCATGGCACTCGGGAATGCCTAATACCTTCTCCCGGGTTAACAAAATTCCTTACTCGGATTTCTGGTACGCAGGCAATTTAAAACAGAGTCAAAATTTTCTCGGTTTGGGATTTTAAAACAAAACAGTGTCCCGGAGCATCGTTAAAAATTCGGGTGGCAACTCTGAAATAATAATAATAAGCCCCAAAATCGAATAATGTCACTTTAGTTGGAAAAACTCCCTTACTACCCTCACCTGGGTGGAAAAAAGAGGTGTGACAGCTCTGGCAACTCTGCTGGAGACGCGAACCCAGAATCTCTGGTTCAGGGTTCAAGAATTCTAGCTTAGAATAGCTGTTATATTTGGCTTTTATGATTTTCTGATTTTTTACGTGTTTGGGCCTAATGTGCTAAATGCCGCTCTTTACCGTTTTGATATTATGTGAACTGTATATAAATTGTGCCGAAACCCTCTTCTCTCCAAGTCTTCTAAATCATCTGGGAAGTGTGCACTTCGTGTGACTTCTTTTCTGTTAGAGTCATATCCAAATTTTAGAACGAGGTACGGACAAGTTGCAAAGCCGGTGAAGCTTATGTATTCCCGCTACGCTGCCCCCTCTCGGCTCGAGCTGTCCGCTCGGGTAAGCCTAGTCTAGAACAAAACCCCAGGATTTAACCTTAGTATAACAAAACCTCATGTCGTATCCCTAGTAGGAACGCTTATTTTCATCATGTGCATTTGATTTAGGCGACTCAACACAGGGGTTGGGTCTGTCTAGGACAGGTGTACCCGAAATGAAAGACTATCATGATGCATCTTACCTGCTACATATGCATTTATTTGTTTCAGCTTGTGTATTGACCGGCTAAAAAAAAAAAAAGAAAGCGAACAGAAAAACCAAGAGTGAGGTAGAATAGAAAATTCACCTTGTTTTGACAATCCTCGTATTTATCCCGAGACTCTGCCAAAATTTCTGAAAATAATATTCCAAAACAAAATGAGTAGGTGTATACTTTTTAATCAGTCAAGATTTTTCTGAACTATGCATTGTTTGATTCTCGCCAGTGTGGGATACGTAGGCAACCCTCATCGGGTCCAACTCTATTTTTCAAAATCAAAGGATATAGTCCTAAATAAAATTAGGTGACGCTATTATAGCCTGATTGCCCAAATGGGGCACCGGAAGGCCATTTTTTGCAAAAATGGCCGCCTGTGGTTTGTCTTTAAATTTCGATCCAATTTGCAAACACAGCCTTAAAAACTTCCTACCCGAAGTATCGAAGGGCCGTATTCGCAAATATGGTCCATTACAAAACCCTGTGCAAAAATAACACTTTTCAAATTTTTTGTGGTTTTAATAGAAAAAAAAATGAATGTGCAGGATGAATACAGTTTAAAACATTCCCTTCAGGGAAATCGAGGAAATCCCCCTAGGACTCCATATGTGGTGGAGCGACTTGGGGGAAGCTAGTAGAAAGTCTATTATGAAATCTTTAGGGGGATTTACTGGTCTTTTAAAAATCAAGCCGAGGTTGGACATCATCGAGGCCCTAGTACCGTTTTGGGATCCTGCCCACAACGTGTTCCACTTTTTAGACTTTGAATTGACGCCCACGCTAGAGGAAATAGCAGGGTATGCTGGTCTCAGTGACAATCTTAGAAGTCGGTACCCAGCGGCACCCAGGGCAGTGACTCCATATAAGTTTTTGGATCTGTTAAACATTAGTCGGGACGTCCAAGACCCACATCTATCCGAAGGTTTCTTCACTTTCTATTTTCTTTATAGACATTATGGAGATCCCCAGGGTTATGAGGCTAACAACACTAGTCTAACTCACAAAGATCAAGCTTTTGTGGTAGCATTCTTGGGCACCTTGATTTGCCCAAGTGACGGATGCATAGACATCGGGCTTGTGGGAATGGCAGATTTCATGATGAAAAAATCCAATGGCACACTTATACCGTTGGTCTTAGCCGAGATTTACCGTGCTCTAACAGTTTGCCAATCTGGGGGAAAGTTCTTTGAGGGGTGCAACTTGCTTCTACAAATCTGGCTGATCGAGCACCTCTATCGCCGCCCAGGCTACATGAACTACGACTTAACCGGTTTGAATTGCATCGAGGGACATGGTACTCGGGTAAAAGGCCACAAATTTTCTAAGAGCACGAAAGCTTGGCACTCATACTTGGGTTCACTGACTGCCGACCAAATCGAGTGGACGTTCGGGTGGCTCCCTGTCCGCGAAGTTATCAATATGTCTGCTGAGGTTTGCTATCTCCTGTTAATGGGCCTGCGAAGAATTCAGCCATATGCCCCACACCGGGTCTTATGCCATTTGGGGAGACAACAGGGTGTTACCCATGATGAGGATTTAAGCCAACAAGCCATTGAGTTATGCCCAAGAGCTGCATTTCCTGAAGGCAGGGTCCGTCAAATCTGGAACGAGTACAGGTTTTTAGAACCTCAAACTCGGGTGAGAGATTTATCTAAAGGGGAAGTGGAGCCCGCCTACACTTCTTGGTATGGCATAAGAAGCAGGGAGAATCAAGAGCAAGAACGACCCGCAAAGAGACCCCACGTGCAACAATTCACCGAGCAAACACAAGAGCATTGGGCTTGGTTAGAAAAGGAAAACAACTACCNCATACTGCCACAATTGAAGGGGAGAAAAATAGATTAGTTCAAGAAAATGAAGTTCTCCGGGCCAGATACAGGAATTAAAAACAGCTGCTATGAACCCAGAGAGAAGCAGAACTGATGAAAGACTTATCAACAGCCTGAGGCATAAAGTGTGCAGCTATAGGAATGATCTAGATAAAGCTGAAGAAGAACTGGCTGGAGTTCGGGCAAGATTAACAAGAAGTGTAGAAGAAAGAACAGAGTTTGTCCAGAGACTAAAAAGGAAATATGACCAGGAAGTCATAGGCTTGAAGGAAAAGCTGGCGGTCCTCGAGAACAAAATGGCCAAACAGGCAAAAAGATTTAAGACAGAGAGGGAACAGTGCTATGCCATGATGGCTCAGTTAGAAAAACAGTTGCAACAACGGCAAGAGTAGAGTCACAAAGACGCCCAGACTTTAGAGGCGAGATCCCAGCAAATCGGGCGCCTACTTCAGGAAAAGGGTATCATCAGGCGAAGGGTCCAAGAGATAGCTGACTACATCGTCACCAAATGCCAGGAATGCGAAGATATGAATCAGACCACCTTCTTCTCAGCGGTTATGATCTTCGTCCGCAAGATAATGGACGAACTTTACCGCCTCCAGCAAGACATAGCACGCAGGCCTGTGACAAGGCCGAACGATGCCCCACTGGCCCCTGGAACAACGGAAGCACTGATGTATTTTTGATGTTTTTCGAGTCTGTATTTCATTTTTTTCTAGTCGTAGTCATGTCTGAGTCCACAGTAATTTTTATATTTTTAGAAAATATGTGTCGAGTCTATTTTGCAAACTCTGAAATTCCAAAAGTGGGCTACAAGTTTTCTGTAATCAGAAGTGTTTTATTTAATGAATGATTTTTTTTAGAATGAAGCTTTTAGAAAAAATATGCATTTCTGTCCTTTGGGTTTTGCTAGCATGAACTACGTGATGATCTGATTCACGCGGCGCCGTGATACGTAGGCAGTCCACATAGGATTTGATCATAACCATAAGGAAAGAAACCGAGCAAGGAATAAAAGAGCGGAAACAAAAACAGAAGGAGGGTAAGAATGATAAAAAGGGAAAAGCCGAGAAATAAAGCCGGGATGAAGTACACAACTGTTGCAAAAACATATAGAAAAGCGTTTAAATTGCTCAGGTGCATTTCATACCCTAAATGTGTGATTGCCTATGTGATAAATGCTTCAACCTAACATTTTGTTGGTTCAATCTAAAAGGTATTTTTAGGTGGTTGGTCTTGCGGTAACCTGGCTTCCCATCCTTACTTCACTAGATCAAAATGGAGCATAGAAATGACGTCTGAAAGTCACTTGCCAATCGTCAACTCTTCCATGGAAGACCTAAATGCAGCCATCCCAACGTGTGAGTCAGCAACAGCTGAAGAGAACCGGACTGTGCGTTGTCGCATACTGGAAATGTGGGACGCATGGTCCAATGGTAGGGAACCACCCAGTACCATCCGGGTTTCCCAGAGATAATCCCCAGGGCAGGTGGGACGTCCAACATCCCCATAAGCTACCTAGCCATGCCATTTGGATATCCAACTATGTCGTCTCACTTTGCCGGAAGGCCTTCTGAGGTTCGCCCCCAGGCTTTGTTTTCTGGTGTGTCTTCCAACATCTTCACCGCACCACCAATCTTCGCAACGACTCCACCAACTATCTCCGGGCCAAGTTTCGAGCCGCCGACATTCACATTCCAAACACCATCCGTCCATCAGGATACCGCTCATGTTACTCCCAATGCATATCCCCAACAAACTCAGCCTGAGGTCACTTTGGGAAAGGATAAGAAAAGCCTCGAGCACGAAGAAATAACTCAAAAAATGAAGAGTATTGAAAATAGCCTCAAAAATATACAGGGGCTGAGGGCAGAAAAGTGTCTCTTATGCAGACTTGTGCATGTTCCCGCACATCCATTTGCCTCTCGGGTTTAAAACTGCCAAGTTTGAATAATATGGCGGACATGGGGACCCCATAGCCTATCTAAAAAGGTACTGCAACCAGCTCAGGGGAGCAGGTGGGAAGGAGGAACTTCTCATGGCATATTTTGGAGAAAGCTTGACGGTGATTGCATCAGAATGGTACATGGACCAGGATATATCCCGCTGGCACATATGGGATGACCTGGCACGAGACTTTGTCTGCCAATTCCAATACAATGTGGACATCGCTCCCGATAGGAACTCTCTATTCAATCTCAAAAAGAAATCCTTAGAGAGTTTCAGAGAGTACGCCATCAAATGGCACGAGCAGGCCTCCAGGGTCAAACCTCCAATGGATGAGGTTGAAATGGTCAGCATCTTCTACAAGCACAGGAAGCTGATTACTTCCAAAATGTGATGTTCGCCATGGGCAAACCATTTGCGGAAGCAATCAAAATTGGAGAAATGGTGGAGAATGGTCTAAAAACTGGTCGTATCCTGAGCCAATCTGCCATAAGAGCAACCTCTCAGGCCATCCAAAGCGGATCCGGGAGTGCAGCCAACAAGAAAAAGAAAGAAGAAGGGGCCATGATGGTTTCCGATGTCAGGAAGCCTCGACAATACCCACGTCCATTTCCCAAAGCTTCCCAACATTACTATCCTTACCAAGACGCATCTTATGCTACGCCCTCTTTTCCCTATGCGGTAATGAACGCTCAACCACATCCCAACCCGCAAAAATAATACAATCAGAATAGAACTCCACCTCAAAAAAATAACCATCGCCCCCCAGCTCCATATAATCCACGCCCTCCTCAAAACAACTACCCGTACAATGCCTATCCCCGAGAACCAATAATTTCACTCCCATCGGAGAGCCGTATTCCAGCCTCTTCCCAAAGTTGGTCCAGATGGGACTCCTGCAACCCGTACCTCCGAACGGGCAGAATCCTCAATCACCATCATATAGACGGGGTACCAGTTGTGCTTACCATTTCGGAGCAGAAGGGCACGACACAGAGGATTGCTGGACCCTCAAAAGGGCCGTGGAAAGACTAATAGAACAAAAGAAAGTGGTGTTAAGGGACGAAGAAGCTCCCAATGTGACGAACAATCCACTGCCCACTCACAATCATGGGCCCATCATCGGCATGATTTGCGAGGACCCGGATATTGATCCAGCTCTAAAGGCCATCATCGCCATCGTAGATATGGAAAGAAAGCCCAAGGTGGCACCCAAACCAGTCAAAGAGATTAAGAAGAGTAACCCCGTCCCTCAGGTCCCCAAGAAGGCTGAGACTGAGACAAATAGGGGACCCTCTGAAGACGCTTTTCTTTACGTCCCCAAGGCACCCAGGAAGGAACAAAGTGTGTTGAGCCCTTCCAGAAGGTTACAATTTAACAAGGCAATAACGAATGGCCCAAAAATGTACGTGCCGAAAGGGACGTATGTGGCGCGGGGGCAAATAATTTCACCAAGGCTGAATGAGCTCGTGGTTATTAGCCGCGCGTCGCAAACTCCCATGAAGAATACTACTACCATCCCCTGGAATTACCACAGGATGGTGGTGACACACAAAGGGAAAGAGATTACTGGGGAAACAGGTGATATAAACTCATCAGAGAAATACCTCGACCCGGAAGAACTAAACCAAAGCAAGATGAAACACTTTCCGCCTAAAAGGCCGATCAGTGCCGGAGAGGCAGAAGAATTCTTTAAGAATATGAAAACCGCTGAATACACCATAATCGAGGAGCTCAGAAAGTCCCCCACTCAGGTCCCACTCCTATCCTTGCTGGTAAATTCAAACGAGCATCAGAAGATCCTGATCAAAACCCTTAACGAAGCATACGTTCTGGCCAACACCACAGTCGAGCAAATGGAAAGAATGGCAGAACGATTTTTTGAAGTCAACCGGATCTCATTCAGCAAGAATGACTTGCCCCCGGAAGGGGCTTCCCACAACAAAATTCTCCACCTCACTGTTAAATGTGAGGGTTACTATGTGAAAAGGGTTATGATGGACGGTGGATCTGGGGTTGATATTTGCCCTCTATCGACCCTATAAAGAATGGAGATCGGGATTGAGAGAATCAGGCCCAACAATGTGTGCGTCCGTGCATTCGATGGTATCAAGAGAGACACGATCGGGGAGATTGATTTGGTCTTGAAAATCGGCCCTGTAGATTTCGAAGTGACATTCCAGGTCATGGATATGGATACTTCCTACAATTATCTCATGGGAAGGCCTTGGATCCATGCGGCAGTGGCAGTGCCATCTACTCTCCACCAGATGGTTAAGTTCGAATATGAGGACCAGGAAATCGTGGTCTATGGGGAAGATGAGCAATCTATTTACAGAGACCCATTAGGCCCATGCCTGGAAGCAAGAGAGGGCAGCGAGCACATAGTCTACTAGGCTTTCGAGATTGTGGTTGCAGACCAGCATGGGGAAGGAACCCTGTGTCCTCAACCCTTCCTATCAAACGCGTCAATTATGGTTGCCAACGACATGATCAAACATGGGTACACATCTGGAAAAAGGCTCGGGGTGTCCTTGCAAGGCATTAAAGAGCCCATCACTTGCCTGCCAATAAAAAGTTCTTTGGCATAGGGTTTCAAGCTACTCCCGACGATGAATGATGGGCTGATCAATGTAAGAAAAATGGTTGGCTATTTTCTAAGCCGATCCCACACATCACCGCATCATTTGTCAAGCCAAAATACGTGGAGGAAGAGGAAGAGGCTTTCACGGCCGAAGAAATCGAAGAAATATGCAGAGCAATGAGACAGATGTTATATGAGGCCCATATGGTCCAACCAGGAGAAGGTTCCAGCACTGCCGAGGTGCAGAATATGGGGCCTGACGCCAAGTTGCAAAACTGGAAGGCTACTCCATTCCCCGTCAGGCGGGAGTCCCGGTAGTTCAGCTTTTGCCATCCTTTCTGCACTATGAGTTATTTCAGGGTGTAACTCAAGTGTTTTTAAATTCTTGCCTTTAAATTCCGATGTAAACCCTCCTATGTTCAAATTCAATGAAATGAAATCAAAATTTCATCGTCTATTATTCTTCCTGATTTTTGTTTACTTTTCTTATTTTTCAGTCCTAATAATGCGGCTTTAAAAAACATGACATGCTTGCGGACTTCATGCTCTGATCTTAATACGCCGTCTAACCTCGAAATAATGAATCAAGAACTGGAATATGACGAAGAAGAGGCTTTTAGGGAAATAAATCGAGAATTGGAACATTTCGAGAATAAGCCTAACCCAAACTTAAACGAAACGGAACCCGTTAACTTGGGAAATGAAGAAGAGATTTGAGAAACCATGATAAGCATCCACACAGATGAAAAGACTAGAGACGCCTGGATTCAACTCCTATTTGAATTCAAAGACGTATTTGCTTGGTCCTACGACGACATGCCCGGACTAAGTATGGACTTGGTGGTACACAAATTGCCAACCTACCCCGGTCATCCACCTGTCCAACAAAAGCAGAGGAAATTTAAAACAAACATGAGTGACAAGATCAAAGAAGAGGTCGCTAAACAACTAAAGGCTGGAGTAATCCGAGTGGTCCAATACACCACCTGGCTGGCCAATGTGGTTTCGATGCCTAAAAAGGATGGAAATGTCCGAGTATGTGTCGACTACCGGGATCTGAATAAAGCCAGTCCCAAAGATAATTTTCCACTGCCAAACATACACATCCTAGTTGAAAATTGTGCCAAACATGAGGTACAATCTTTTGTCGATTGCTATGCCGGATATCACCAGGTGTTGATGGATGAAGAGGATACAGAAAAGACAGCCTTACTACACCCTAGGGAACATAGTGTTACCGGGTCATGCCGTTTGGTTTAAAGAACGCTGGGGAAACTTATATGAGGGCCATGACCGCTATATTTCACGACATGATGCATCAGGAGATTGAGGTGTACGTGGATGATCTGATCATTAAGTTCAGAACCCAAAGTGACCATGTGTAGCATTTGAGGAAATTCTTCAAACGCCTGCGCATATATGATTTGAAATTAAACCTAGCCAAATGCGCTTTCGGAGTTCTATCCGGAAAATTACTAGGATTTATAGTCAGTCGACGGGGCATTGAGCTGGACCCAACAAAGATAAAATCTATCCAGGATCTTCCACCCCCAAGAACCAAGAAGGAAGTCATGAGTCTGTTGAGTATTGAATTACATCAGTAGGTTCATCGCTCAGTTGACCTCCACATGCGAGCCTATATTCAGGCTATTGAAAAAATATGCGGCCATCAAATGGACAGACGAGTGCCAGGACGCTTTTGACAAGATCAAACAATATCTGTCAAATCCTCTAGGGCTAGTCCCACCAGAACCAGGGAGACCTCTGTTCCTATACCTGACAGTGCTAGAAAACTCCTTTGGGTGTGATCTCGGGCAACACGATGCAACCGGGAAGGAAGAGAAGGCCATTTATTACTTAAGTAAGAAGTTCACAAGCTACGAAGCCAAGTATTCCCAGTTAGAAAGGACTTGCTGCGCTCTAAATTGGGTTTCTCAGAAGCTCCGACATTATTTATTGGCTTATACCACCTACCTCATCACGAGGCTGGATCCTTTGAAATACATATTCCAAAAGCCAATGCCCACCGGGAGATTAGAAAAATGGAAAATCTTGCTCACGGAATTTGATATTGTCTATGTCACTTGCACAACTATGAAAGCTCAAGCATTGGCCGATCATCTAGCTAAAAATCCGGTTGATGATGAATACCAGCCCTTGAGCACTTATTTTTCGGATGAAGAAATCAACTCTGTCGAAATAATCTTGGAAGGCGCTGACGCCTGGAAAATGTTCTTTGATGGAGCAGCCAATGTGAAAGGTATTGGGATAGGGGCAATCTTGATTTCACCCACAGGACAACACTACCCAGCCACGACCCGCCTCGATTTCTTCTGCAAAAACAATACTGCTGAATATGAAGCTTGTATAATGGGCATGAACATGGACATTGACATGGATGTAGAAGAGTTTTTGATCATGGGAGACTCTGATTTGATCATTAAGCAGGATCAGGGAGAGTGGGAAACTCGGGATGTTAAACTCCTTCCCTACAGACAGCATGTGGAGAATCTTACTAAGCAATTTAAAGTCGTCGAGTTCAGATATATTCCTCGGTGCCACAATGAGTTAGCCGATGCGCTGGCCACCCTAGCTACAATGCTGCCCTATCTGGGTAATGTTCGCATAGATCCATTGGAGATCCAAATCAAGGAAAGACATGGTTATTGCAACACGGTCGAAGTAGAACCCGATGTCCAACCATGGTATCATGATATTAAAGGATTTTTGAAGACAAGAGAATATCCCGAGCAGGCCAACGGAGACCAAAAGAGAACCATCCGAAGGCTCGCCAGCAGTTTCTTCCTAAGTGGGGAAGTACTGTATAAAAAGACTCCCGATCTAAATCTGTTAAGATGTGTAGACGCCAAAGAAGCCGAAAGGATCATGGGCGAGGTCCATTCAGGAGTATGCGGTCCCCACATGAATGGGTACGCCCTCGCAAAGAAAATCTTGCGGGCTGGATATTATTGGATGACCATGGAGAAAGATTGTTTCGGATTCATCCGGAAGTGCCATAAGTGTCAAATACATGGTGACCTAATCCATGCGCCACCATCAGAACTGCGTCCTATGTCGGCACCCTGGCCGTTTGTTTCTTGGGGAATGGATGTCATTGGGCCAATCGAGCCAAGGGCCTCAAACGGGCACANGAAAGGATACGTAGGCAGCCTCTCCTTGGGGTTCAGTCACACCAAAATAAAAATCCACATTTCCCCAAGAGTTTAAGCGGGGGCAGATGTTGTAATATGTTTGGTGATAACTTTGCCGGGAGGGTTCCAAAGTTGTAATTCAATACAAATTCTTTGCACCAAAACCCTGTTCAAGTCCTTCCGATCAATTGGTAAACATGCTTATACATGGAGGATACAGTGTCGAATCTGGTGCAAGCAAATGAGAGAAACAAAATGAGAGAGTCTTATCAGTGAAAACCCACACGGGCACCGTGAGGTGACGGTAAGCAGAGAAATTAAAAATGAGAGAGTCTTGTTAGTGAAAACTCGCAAGAGCACTACAAGGCGATTGTGAGAAGAGAAATGAGAGAGGTTAGTTAGTGAAAACCCGCAAAGGGCGCCACTGATTAAAAAGGATAATGGGTCACTGACACAGACACAATCCAGGGCAAGGTTTCTCAATCTCGAGGTAATAGTTGTGACGAATTTCTGAGAGTCGGACGGTTTACGTGGATTAGGCATCCAGTCCAAAGGGCATGTCATGTTCATTGAAGTCCGCATGCACTCCAGATAAG